>OMLP01012945.1:63261-84962 GCA_900302685.1 Spondyliosoma cantharus | reverse complement strand
TCACTGTGAGCCATATAGTATATATATATGTGTGTGTGTGTGTGTGTGTGCGGAAAACTGCACATTGAGGCAGAGTGAGGAAGTATTTTGCTGTAGGTCAAGGCAATACTCCTGCTTCTGCATTTTTTTTTTTTACCTATAAAAAATTTCAGAGAGCGAGGTTAATAAAATGGGAGACTGGGTTGTAGGAAGGAGGAGAGAGGGATTATGGAGATGATAGGATGGCTTTTTAATGCAAATACAATATCCGAGTTCTGTTCACGATTCTAAAACACTCCTTTTCCTTGTGCTTTACTTTGTTTTTCTACTCAATACAGGATACCTGCCGAATAACGGCTGGCTTTCAATCGGGAGCCACAGTATGTCATCTAAGAATACAGATGTTTTTACATCTGTAGTTTGGTTCTTTGGGGCAGGATCAGAGAATAAATATTGATGTTTACGCCGGCTTATTACAGCTATAAATAATGCAGTTTAATACAGCAGTGCTCCAGTAGCAGAGAAGGGATTCATGGCACAGGGAGAAGGAAAACAGTATAAAGAAGTTAAAACTCCACCATCCTTCTCTCGTAAAGAACAACTTTATTGTCAGACGAATGCGTTTTGGCTTTCCCAATGGATACGCGCCGCGCCAGAGTTCTCAAGGAAGCTGCCAAGACTCGTGCCCGAAAAATGGTTCTCTGCCTTCACCAGTGGTTGTTGAGTCTGCAGCAGAGTTTGACAGCTTTCATACCGCTGCAAACGAACCGGACCAAAGCAGGCAGTCGAATTGGTTTGACCCGCGCCCAAAAGGGTCGGCTGTGAAAGCAAACAAGGTCAAGAATCTGACCAAACGCGTCGTGTTCGACAGTTTTCAGTCCTCTTTGAGGCGGACTCATTTAGGTCAGTGTCAAAAAAAGTGTTGAAGTTCACTGTGTATCCCTGGTTGTGTCTGCCTGCAGGATCTATCAAGCAGGATGTGTCCATGACTCTCTCCTGCCTTTCTCACTGTCTCGTCCCTCTGGTTGTTGTGTCTGGGATATCACTGCATCTCTAGCCATCCCTTCATTTTTACCACCAATAAAGTGTAAATGGGCTCAAAGTTACAATCGCGGTTTTACAGAATGTGATTCTGCTCAGGTGTTGTGAAATTCCTCTTTCTGTCACACCGGCGGGGGGGAAACTGGCAAGAGTCACATTTGTTAATGCCAAATGTTAATCATCCCTGCCAAAAACAAAAAAGAGTTATTAAGAATGAAGACCTCTGCGATTAATGCTTCACATCGCAGCACAACTTCGACCTTACCCAGCAGGCATGTCACAGATGATGATACGTGAGGGGCCCAAAGTGCACCCCGAGCAAAAAAAATGTTTTTGGTGGATGGAATTACAGCAGGACTTTGTGCTGAATGCAGAAAGGATGTATCTACAATGGTACCATGTTTCATAGATCTGGGCCTAAGTAGATAAGTAGTCAATAAATCTTAATGAAAGCGACCTCGATCACCCGTGCGTGACTTAATGACCGATCACTCTTCTGAAACAAGCGGAGATGGTTTTAAGAAGAACGATGTACCGACTTCAGTCAAAACTCCTGCCGAGTGATATGGATTTAACTTTTCATGAAATTTTCAAAAGGACTCTCAACTTGAGTTTGAAATGATCCTCGCTGTGATCCATTTAAGTCCCTTGGATAAGGAGTTCCAAATACTGATCCGAGCGAGCTGTCTGCCTGGAGGAAGTTCAGTCGCTTAGAGACACTTTTGTCTATGAAATGGCCGTTAAGAACAGATTTACTGTACAGATAGACGTTCAAGCCTGTCGCCGAGGAAATGTGTTTCTATACTTGCTAATGTGCAAAAACATTTCAACATTAGCGACGTTCAATGCCATTTTCCCCTCTACAGTATCTGCTCTTTCAATATAATATCCACTTGTAATCTAACCTCCACACATCCACTGTGTTGACATAAATGACTGGTCTGATAAATGATTGGTCGGAAGGTAAATAATGCAAAATGTATAATTAAGATGGCATGACCTGCATAAGTTAAGCAGGAGCTTGATAATAATATATTCAAGAAATTACCTGTTTGATTATATTCATGATTCATTATTTATCAGAAGCCTGTTTGAATTTCAAAGAAGTTTCAAAAAAATGTTCCCGGGTAATTTAACTTATTTACCGTGAAACTACGCAAACGTTGAACTGAACGTAAATCAGCGATGTGTGTTCACACGCGGAGGTGGTCGGTGTAGTGGAGGTGGGAAAAGTGCTCAGCGGCCAATCAGCATTAATAGGCCTGGCTGTTACAAGTAAGTGGCGGAATGAGCCAGTGGTTGTTATAGACGAACAAATAAGCCAATCGTGCTCTTCGCTGTGCTAATGCCGAGGTTAACCGCTGCAACACGGTGCGCTTTCTTCTGAATGCACCTCTGACACTGTGAGAGCTTTCGATAAGTTACAGAGTTTATTCACACGGGTATTTTCTTCTGCTTTCTGACTTCCTGCCACTCTGAGGAGCTTCACTACTGGCTACTTAAGTCGCCATCTATACACTAACCTTTTGCGATTCCTCTGCACAAGCCATCAAGGCCACTCTCCTCCGTTTTTTGAGTGGATAACGCGTGGGCGGATGAGAGGATGATTGTGTGAGCGAGCATATGCCTCTTAAGTGTCCAAGAAGTCATGGTTGAGTATTTGTGTGAATGGGAACACGAAGCTTGTCGACATGTATTGTTTTGTGGGGCGCGTTGTTCTAATTGCAATAGTACAGACACGTTGGGGAATAACATGCTCATACAGTCATATTATGGATATAGCGCGAAGTGAAAGACCACTATATGGCAAACAAAATGAAATCAGGAAGTTCACGGAAAACATACCGTACTGTAACTGAGAAGTACACAATAAATGGAGCAGATATTAAACCTGAACTGAACACAGTGCTGTATCAGACTGTACCAAAGCATTTAATAGTCGCAGAGAAGCACGTAATAAAGAAAAAAATACTCAAAGGGAACAATCGTTCATAAAAAAAAACAAAAAAACAGAGCTGCGGCAATGACACCACGACAATATGCATGTTGTATTTTCCAGTTTTCAACTTATAACAGCTGAAAAGACGGGGTAAGAATCTAGGCCATCGTCTCATGTTCATGATTCAAGGGAGAGTTATCAGGCTGTCACCGACTCGTACCGCTGCTCAGTTTTTGTTTTTTTTTGGGTTTCACCTCTATTTTCTGCTCTCTTATCACTTTTTCTCACATGGGTTCATCCTTCCAGCTTACCTAAAAGAAAAAAAAACCAACGGAGCAGTGCCGCGCCACTGCCTCGCCAAACCCAGTACGTCAACGAGTGTCGGGGTGCGTGTCCGTGTGCAGCGAGCGCATCTGGCCCCAAAGATTGCCCTCCCCTGTCCCGTTGCGCCGACCCTTCCCTCCGATGGGAGGTAGTTCACAGGGCAGAGCTAAGTGCTGTGTGAGGGTTTGTGTTCTCAGGAGAGAGGCTGAGGGTGAAAGCGAGCATCTGAGTATCATTTCTTCTGCCCCCTGCTTACCAAGTGAAGACCCGAGGTCCGACTCTTCTCATGCCACCCTGTTACGATTCATGAAAACCACCTGCCAGAGCTAAGTGCCCGATGCGAATGCACCACTCGCACGAATGCGTTTCAGTGTGGAGGCAGATGTGGCTGATTTTTTTTTTTTTTTTTTTTTCCCAGCAGTCATAAATTGCACATAGATCTCTTCTTAGCAGGGTGCACCGACTGCTTTCATCGTTGATTACCAGAGGGAGGAATCAGTGCCGTGCTTGAATGAACCGACACGGCCGGCATTAACATGTGCGCTTACACACGAGATGCAGATGCTCACCGAAAGGCAGTAAATGCATGTGGACAGAACTCGCTTGTTGCTGTGACCGAAGCATCAGGAAACGACTGATGAACGGAAGAAATGTATGAAAAGAAAATACGGGAATTCTTGAAATCATGGACTGCAAAAGAGGAAAGAAAATGAATAAACAGCGTAAAGAAGTCATAGCAACAGCGCGGCAGCTGCCCTCCGCCACAGCTGATGGCGACTCCAATCACCTCCCCGTCAGACGCAGGACCAGCGGCCGAGCGCGGACACTGATTTATAATCCACCTCCCTCCGTCCGTCCCCCTGCAAGCCCACCCCGCCCGCATCCCTTCCCTGTCTTTACGGCATCAGCAATGACGATGTTGCTATGGCAACTATGACCACTGCAGAGGCAAATGTGAGCAGTAATCGATCTTTTTTTGTGTGTGGCTGTGTCAAAGTACACATGTGTCGCCGTTGTCCTTTGCGAAGCCTGACAGTAACATGCCAAGTTTTGTTCAGCAGATATCTTTTGGCGAGCTGTTTCCGGTCAATCCAGGCAGCAGAGGAGAGACGAGAGCAGGAGGAGGGAGAGGACATGTGACCACGGATCACAGGCTGAACTGTCAGTGCTCAGAGTTCATGATTTAGCTCGTTCGTCTTCAGTCACGCTAAGGTCTATAAGCTTCTCCATGGGGTGGCGAGATTCTACCAACATTGGGCTTAATGAACCTTTCAGAGGAAAAAGCATTTTAAACAACGTCAGTGTTGTGTTTCCTCTCTGTAAAACTTATTTTGTTATCTAAAGTCTTCTAGGTGTCAAAACCTGTTATTGTGTATCGTGTATTGGGGGATTTACACTTGTCTTGGTCTTGACTTGGTCTTGCTACACTGGCTCTAGGGATGGAAACATTGCTTGGTTGGTCTGTCCACCACTACGGTCCGCACCGAAATAACAACTATTGAAAAGGTTGCCAAGAAATCCTGCACTCAAATGTGTTGTCCCTTAATTATGACTCGTATTTGATTTGATGTTCCCCTCGTTTTTCCTTTAGAAGGACCAACACGTTTACATGTTCGGGTTTTAGACAAAGGTGTCTTAACAATAATTGAGTGGGTTGCCATGAACATTGGTGCGAATATCCACGGGACCCAAAATATGTTTGCTATGGACTGTAGTAATTCCCAAACTTCTCTCTAACAACACAAGGTTCGAATTTGTGGTTTTAAATACACTTATTTGCTAACTCTTAGATTGTTGCAAAATACAGGCATTCATGTCACCCTCCGGATAAATTGTAACAAACTTAACTAATCCCTTACCTTTCCATCCAGTCCCTTCATTGTGTCAAAGGTTTAATTTGTCTAATACTTTGGTTTATGACCAAATACCTGAGCATACAAACTAAGATGGTTAAAATGGTAGTTATTATACCAGCATGTTAGCATTGTCATTGCGACCGTGTTACCATGCTGACGTTAGCATTTGCCTCGCAGCGCCACTAAGCACAGCATCTCAGAGTGGCTCGTGAAACTCTTGATCTTTGTTAACGCCGTCTGCTTTCTTGTCTGCTGCAGTTCGACAAATGACACTGACGTCAGTTCAGACAGTAAGATGTCTAAATCTGGACACAAGGTCTTCACCCAGGAAACTGTGATGTCTTTGAACGGCGAGCGTCAGACTGAGGGCAGAGACACAGAGTGCGCCGCAACACTGACTTTGCAACAAGTTCTCCAGGGGCTTATCTCACATCGATCCATTTAACATACTTCTAGCCCATGATTGTAAACACTGCTACACTTGCCTTTGTGTGTGCACTGTACAGAGGTTCCTACACAAACATGCTAAACCATGGGTGTAATTGTGTGTAATTGATCCGGCCAGTGCAGTGCAGCGATCTTGCTTACCCTTCTTTGAATGAATTGTTCTGGCCATTCCTGCATTGATTGCTCTTTGGTTGGAGCTCCGTATTTCTGCGCTTTGCGAGTCCACCGGACTGTAAATCCATCTAAATTCCCATCTTGTTATGGAACGGAGTGAAAGAAAGGCTGCGGTAGAAGACAGAGGGTGAGGGGGTGGAGGGCAGAACGGTACGCCAAATGACTTGCGCGTTGTGGGAGTTGGAAGATTCGAAAAATATCTAATCAGAGAAAGAAAAACGGGGGAAAAAAGGGCAATTTGAGATTGAGGACGAAAGTGAAACGAAACACAGGCAATTTGGCAGTTTGGATGGACGGCGAGGCTCGTGTTGATCTGTGTGTATATATGAGAGTGTGTGCGTGCGAGGCGAAACAACAGCCGGCCTGTGGGGCTGAGAAAACGAGATTTTGAATCCATTTTGAAGGCACACAAATGACCTTCAGGCCCCCACAGTCAGACAGCGTCCTGCACCGACCTGATTCGACTTCTCTCTTCATATCTGCCGCCGAGTGAGAAAGGAGTGAGAGACCAGTCAGAGAGAGGGAGAAAGAGAGAGAGAGAGAGAGAGAGATGGAGTGCGTCTGTCTGTCCAGTAGCTTATAAAAAGTCCATTATAGTGTGCCTCTATCAGTTTGGGCTCTCCCAGATGGACCCTGGAGTAAATGGACATCACCAGAGAGCTATAAGCTCAGATTTGATATATGGCTGAGAAATAGCTCTGTGTGTTTGAGAGCGTTTGTGTGTGTGTGTGTGTGTGTGTGTGTGTGTTTAGAAAAGTGCATCCAGTCAGTCATATGTGCTGCACTGGACGAGCTGACAATAGTCACCACGAATATTTCGGCGCCACTGTTTTCTTTTCCTGCGTGCCGTTTACTTAACACAGCCGTTTTACCACATTACCATATGTGCTCTCCTGCCGTGCACACACAAACACACGCACGCACACAAACACACACACACATGCAATCTTCCCAGCAGGCTTAAATCCCGGCTCAGTCTGACAAAGGAGCCTGTGGCTGTAACTGGCTCTGCCCCAATCCCCTTCCCCAGCCTGCTGCTTTGTACGGGCTCAAAACCGCTTTACTGCATGACGTTTATTTATCAGCTATATTTACTTCCTATTGTGTAGAGGTGTGTAAGGGTCTCTGTGTGTGTGTGTGTGTGTGTGTGTGTGGGTGTGCGCGTGTGCGTGCGTGTGTGCGAGTGCCACATCAAGGTGTATTTGAGCTTTGGTGTCCTTGCTAATGTGTGTATTTGTTTGTTGAATATGCTGTGTTCATGTTCTCAAGCTGGTGTGTGTTCATTGAGGGTATCCCACTGCTCATTGCATCGAGTAGAGGAGTCTGACAAAAGCCCCAGCCTGCTGAGTGATAGCGCTCAGCGGGCTGTGAATGGGACTTTGTCCTTCTACATGCTATTTTATCAACTGTTTGTTTGTTGGGGAGAAGGAGAGAAAATAGCCCCTAGTGACAAGGGGGGGGGGACTGGTTGAAAATCACTGCTTTATTCTCCGCAGTTGGGTTCTGACTAAGCAAACAGAGTCTGATCAACAAGTGGTTATCCGCAAATAACAAGCAAACCCTGACCTTTCTGTCAAATTAAGCTGTTTCTGCACTGCTCGTTCAATAAAATAGCTAGTCAAGCAGTAGCACTTTCATTTGTTGAACCAGTTATTGTTCACCCATAGCCTACGTAAAATATCAAAGTTCACACACAGCCAACCACATGACTAGCAATCTCGTCTGAGTGAGAACGCGTTGGCAAACACCTCGGAGTCCACCATCGCACATCTTCATATACAGATAAATTACAGATCTGAAGTTGCTAATCGGACTGTCAAGAACTGCAAACGGCCGGCACACGGGAGGGGAAGTGTTGGCTCCGGATATCAGTAATCTGGATATCCGCTTGCTACATCGGGAGGCCCCCGCAACCTTGGCAAATGCCTCAGATGCAAAATTTTGTCTCAGGATAAAATTCAGGGGCTGCAAGATTATTAAACTGGAACGGCACTCAGGAGAGCGCACACTTTTCACGTCCCCTTTTATTCAATCAAGCCTAACAATATCAAACTCAGTTGTCCCGTATCGCTCTGAATGAGAAAACCACCGATGACTTCTCTCATTAGATCTAGGATCTACACTCGAACATAGATAGCAGGCAGCTAAGTGTGACTGGTTTTCCTCATCAAGAGCCATACATTACGAAATTACTGAAAATGTCAAGAGTCCTTCATGTTAGTGAAGTCTCCTCTGGGCCGTGACCAGTCCTCCATCCAGAAATCTGTCCGGCATTTTTTGTGTAACCCTGCTGACAATCCGAGTAAACAAATATGGACATGGGTGAAACATTTACCACCTCGGCGGAGGTAATTATTCACCTGAGACAGCTGAAACGGGTTGACGCGAACAAGGACGAGCAATCTGCCTCCGACAGTTATTTCTCTTCCTTTAACGTCAGCTGTGTGAAGGCAGGTACAGAGAAGTCGCTTTTAGCACACCTTGGCTCGTGACTCAAATGCCCTCACATCCCGATTACATATTGATGACGACCTATATTTTTTTTTTTTATTCTTGACGCAGCTGTAACTCCGGCGGTCACTTCATTTGTCAAGGGGCGTCCCTCAGATGCGTTTTCACTTCACCGACACTTCTATCAGATGACACAAAACCGTCGGCGAAATACCACATCTCCACCTCTGCTCCCGGCCAATCACTGGATTATCGACCCTTCCCACGATTGGAAGCGATACTGCCAGCTATAGATGGAAAGTAGATTCCCCTGGAGATGAAGAAACAGCTGAAAAGGGTGGGAAAAAAACGAGGTGGGGATGAGAGAGGGCAAGATGATTTGATGAAGTGTGTGATGGTGTATCCATTAAAGTGCAGTCCAGAACATTAAACAATATAGTGGAGGTTTGAAAAGGTCAGTACTCTCAAGGGGGTTTATCCATATTGATCTTTCCTTTGAATTGTGCCGGACTCGGCGCCGGTGTCCGTCGAAACAATACGTGCCTGAGACTAAACAAAGAGCGAGACAGAGACAAAAAGAGGCAGCGATAGAGAGAAATGAAGAAACAGTAGGTCCTCACTGGCCATTTTATGTGAGACATTACTCCTCTGTCCTGCTTCACTGACCTCTGTGTCTCTCACACAGCACAGCACTCTCGCAGCACAGATGTGTAGACCGTACGCCCACACAGAGGGCTTTATTTGGGCTGGACTCTGCCAGAAAATTATTCTCAAACCCACAGATCGGGACCGGCGCTTCCCCCTGTGCCCTCTGAAAATAAATCAATACTGAAAAGTTTCAACGTCAGTGTTGGTTGGTGGTGTCTCGTTGCTTCATTCGATTAATTATGCAACTCGTGAATCCTCTCGGCGGGCAGTCGGACCTTAAGCCTACCAAACTCGCTTAAGTGGATCAGTGGGGTGGTAATATTAGCAGCACATGTTTTTGCCGGGATCATACAGGCTGCATCGCCAGCTTTGTGCCACCTGTTTGCAGACATGAACAGCAGGAGGCATTTGGAAAGGATGAGGACGGGGAGGGTCTTTGATTTCACACAGAATTAGACAAAAGCGGGCTTCTTATTTCAACCCGCAACTGTGGCTTTCCTGCTTACAAGCAGATTTAATAAGCCGTGGCTGGCTAAGCTAATGTGGCACCTTTAAGAAATGATTACATATGAATTACAGTGGATACATGCCCAATTGCTTTAATTCAACATTTGGAATAGACGTGAAAAGAATTGTGTAATGGCAGATCAAGATTAGTTAGGGATATTGGGATATGGGGTGCATGTGTGTGTGTGTGTGTGTGTGTGTGTGTGTGTGTGTGCATGGATATGCAATAAAAGTGAAATGAAATGCGTGGCATTATTTCACAAAAAAAATAAGATAATAAAAGATCAGATATGTCACAGAATGGACAATGAAATGAAACGCCAGAATATCCCAATGTCCCTGAATAATTTTGAGTCGTGTACACTTTGGCTTTGGAAATAATACAGAGTTACTGTTTGGGTAAGGTGGTCAGCTGGACATGTCGGCACCTTGTGTGGAAAGAAAACACCGTTCATTACACGTTCCATACAGTTCTGCCGTTGTATCTTTGGCTTTTAAGGCACCGAGACTCAGCCTTAATAAACTGTAGCCATTAAAAGCTCGACAAGTCCTCTGAGCCTAGTAACTGTTGCTAAGCTATGATTGGGCGATTGCTGTTCTGGGAAGTGGTTCACATACAGTCATCTGGAGAGAGAGAGCTATAGAGGAAGCCGGAGAGGAAAAGTATTCTGGTGGGTGAAAAGTTCACTTTTTGCATAAGTTAAACCCAAGTTTTTTTTTTTATTTTCAGTTGCATTTTTAGCGGATGAATATTGATCTGTCAGAAGGATGAGTGGCATTATACAATCTAGGAGCACATATATCCTGTTTCTCATGTAAAATGTTGCTGTAAAACCTGCAGCTAAGCAAGTGGGCGTCAGTATGTGCACTGCCCTGACTGTGGCTAATGAAGACTCGCAGGTCCTAAGGCTGTTGGCATGTTCAGCTCGGCTCTCGGTTTGATTGTCACATTAGCTGCAACAATATTGAATATTTTTTTTTCGGCAATGAGACGAGGCCAAATTAGTATCTTTGTATTTGCTTTCAAAAATATTTTCACAGCGCCGTTGCTGCGCTTGATTATTTCTGTTTGCAAGGAAAACAAAGTGAAATTAGCACCCCGCACACAAGCACACGGCAGCTATTCCTTTCAGCCGGGGATGTAGCCAGCTGCAGATATCTTTTAAACAGCACACCGACAAAGTTATGATATTGTTCCTGTGGTTAGAAATATTGTACTCCGGCCTCCGGTTCGTTGTGCTTTTCATTCTTCCTCGGGTCAACTCCTTCGCTAGAAGCTAATGCGAGGAACATTACAGCGCCAACCACCGTTGCACTCGGTGAACTTGTATGTTCGCGTTGCCTGCGGATGATGCACCGCAGACACGCCGTGTCTCTCGGCTTCTTTGAGTAAATGCAGCCGCTGCGTAGGATCCCATGGGCAAGTAGGGAAAAAGATCTGCTAAATCAAAGATTGTTTCTTCTGCCGAGGGAGTTGATTAAGTCTTGTGTTGCTGAAACTAAGCCTACAAATCCATTTGCACAGATCGGAACAGTCTGCGATCATGCCTCCGTATGTTTGTCTCACTTGAGATAAAACCGACTTAGATATGTTGCATGATTTCACGTTCTCCATACTCTCTTTCTAGGCAGTCCCTCCACAAACGCTCTTTAAACGAGGTGTTCCAGTTAAAATCACCTCTCTGATGTACTCGCTAAATGGTGAATATCATCACGCAGCGTTCAATATATGTGTATTTCATTGACACCTCGTGTTTTCCCTCTAAGCCAACGAGCTGGTCAGAATAGAGGCACGATGTGAGCTGAAGTGTCTCAGCGCGTTCTTTAAATATTCAGCTGTGAGGAGCGAGCCAAGCAAATGTAGGCGTTTGTATTTTTATTTAGCCAAAGTCGTGTTTTGGATGTACTAAAAAACTCGCCTTTCATGACTTCTCTGGATGAACAAAATAGCAGTGGGTGCTGATGAGCACCTATTACCTTTAAATCCTGCTCTCCGTGTGCCTCGACACAGTCACATGTGCAGTAGTAAACAGACCCGGCACCCGTTCGCCAGTATTTGCTGAATCCTCACGCGAGTCCTTGTCTTTTCCAGACCCCTATGACGATGACCTGAAGGTGAAGACCCAAAGGCCACGATCAGCTGACCAGCCAGGTGTGTTTCAGGCACAAACAGGTGAGTTAGTAGTGGGCGTGCATGTGTGTTTGCAGCTTGGAGCGAAAGCGGCCAGCTTGACCTTTACATGCTGTTTGTGTAACTGAAGATAAAGAGTACCATGTGAATAATCGCTGCATTTAAAGCGTGGCCAAACCCCAGGGCAGCCGCTGGAGTTGACCATTCACATGTGAGTATTTCAAAATGACAATTTATGTGCGTGTGTCTTCGCAATCGTACATAATTAACGGGACTGGAAGGAAATATTGACTTATTCATGTCACGATGCATTAAACATATTAAGAAATGAATGTCATGTATGTATGACGAATCTGCCTTATACATGACATTACACGTTGGCTGCTTTACCCACCCAAGAACAGGTCGTACACTAATTTGAGCGCGCACACACACACACACACACACACAAACACATATGCACAGGAGGGAGTCCCTGCCACGAGGGAAACCCCTGGCTCTGTCTTGTCCTTCTCCTCTGTTCTCCCCCCCCCCACTCCCCTCCTCCTCGCTTCTCCCCGTTCTTTCCATTCCTCCAGGCATGTGTGACGAGCTTAAGCCCTGACTCACGGCATGTTAATGAAGATGTAATGCGATTAACGGACATGCAATTAATTTGATTTCCTTCTTTGCCATGTGATGACGCCTCCATCAAAGGACACGGCGCTCATAAACAATTTATAGAGAGAGAGGGGGGGAGAAAAGAGGGACGACTTGACTCGTGGTTTCCGTTTTTCAAGGGCGTCAGTCGGGGGGAACAATGGGGACGCGCTCCACAGCTGCCCGGAGAACTCAAGATCATCCACCGAAACACCCAATCTGCGGGCTTTATTAACATCTGAAGCTGTTCTTTTTGTCTCAAAGCTGTGTATCTTTTACCATAATTCCATTTCTATTAATATTGCCTTAAAACCCATCTCTTAACACATCCTTGTGTTTATTCAACTGTTTATTTATTAAGGGCTTAAATGAATTAATAATATCTACAAATCCTATACCGTCCACACTTAGTGTGCTGGAATATCATATATCTATTAATAATACAGCATCACGGGCCAGGCAATGTGAATATTATGCAAATCTGTCATAGAATAATAGAAGCAAAGCTCTCCTATATCCAACGAACGACGATCTAGAGCCGTCATTTCTCTCTCAGAGCAACGGAGTCCCGGGGTCTTTTTTTCTTCCTGACAAATGTATAGATCGTGATGTTATTTGTCTCTTTTCGTTGCGGCAACACGCCATCGGTGTCACAGCCATCCGGGGGAATTTTCATTTCATTTCAGTAAACAAAAAGTGAAACTAAAAAAGTGCTTACAGGAATCAATGAAGCCATTATGTTCCTTGACATACGTCTCCACTAACAACAGCCCCTGTATCTTCTTTGTGATGGCTTTTTTTTTTCTGAGCGCCTGCTATGATTTTGCGATACATGTATTGTGATAACAACAGTTGCACTTGAGCCCCGTGGTTGTCGGCTTTGCCTATGAGCGCAGGAGACACACGTGTTGTGTCTCCTGTTATTGAGGAAGTATTAAAGCCTGCAGTTCATTTTGTTTCCTCCAGGCTGACACTCAAATGTCGGGCTGGTTACCGATATTAGGGATTCCAGAAATTCTGGTAGCGGCTGATATGCACACATTTTATTGTGTGTATACATTATGCAATGATCGCTCAGATGCGGTTATCAAACACTTCTACAGATATCTGTCAGAGACATGTCTGCAGGATACGGTCGAAAATCATATTGTGGTCATTTTAACAGATTTTGAGATTGTGACATGATTCACCTTCAGTGGGAATAATCATTTTTGTGTCATAGTTTTTTTTTATTTTCAATGAAACAAAGTATTAAATCCATGAATCATATGCCTGGAGAGCAAGATCTGTAGACCTTGGCATCTCCGTGGCACTGCTATTATGCTGTTCTGTCACACATTTTACCTTTATTGTAAAAGTGCAGCTTCTTGTGGATTTTGCACCGAAACAATAAACTTTACCAGGAATTTAATAATCATAAATCACCCAAGCGCGTATTTCCGCATCGTAATGAAAAAAAAGGGGTTTTCACATTTGTGCATATTGGACAACATGTACGCCAGTATGGATATAACAGCCAATGTGTCGGTCGGGTTCTGATAAAGATAAAGTTTATTATTATTATTATTGATAATAATAATAATCTTTCGCTGTTTTGTGACTTAACCTTTCTCTGCACACTCCTGTGTCTCTCTCCAGGTGACCCCGCTGCCGAGGAGTGGTCGCAGTGGAGCGTGTGTTCTCTCACTTGCGGGCAAGGCTGGCAAGTGAGGACACGATCATGCGTTTCCTCTCCCTATGGGACGCTGTGCAGTGGCGCCCTGCGGGAAACACGCATGTGCAACAACACCGCTTCCTGCCCGGGCGACCCTGGGATCACAGGCTCAGGTATCTGTATTACACACCTCAACGGACCGCTCTACCAGCGCTGCCTGAATTCAGCGGCACTGTAGTTCGAATAGTTGACTGATGACTGACTCTTTCCAGGGTGCCTGCCTCCCCACAGTGCATGCTGGGATATGCCCCCAGCCATTGTGACCCTAAATAGGCATTAAAAGGTCATGAAAATAAACAAAATGCAAAATGACGACCGACCACACAGTGCATTGCAGTCTGAATATACTGCGAGCCTCGTTCTTTTTGACCGTTTTGTTTCGTAAAAGTGAAATATGACAAAATGCAGCTTTAAACAATAGGCTGTCTGTTTAGCACCTCGCTCAAGCATGCAGCATTTATTTGTCATTCTACAACGTGTTAAGAAAGCTGAAGAAAATAATGACAGTGTGAGACTCTGTCACTTTTGAGGAAGGTAGGCGGTACACACACACACACACACACACAATCAAACACACCACATGGGCTCTGCTCAGCCAAAACATAATCTAGCCATGGTGTAGGAGAAAAAAAAAATAAAGCTAGAGAATGAGAATGTCATTTTGTCACTTCAATTCACACTACTGGCCGGCTGAGAGTGAGAGAGAGAGACAGACATGACACCTGAGCTCCATGTCAGCAAGTCTATTAGAGCTGCCACAGCTCAGAACTTCATACATCCTGGCATCTCTATCTTTAGCTCTCCTCTGCTCTTCCACTTTTTTTAATCCAGCTCCGATCTCATTCCTCTCGTCTCGTCTATATCTACATCAACATCTACTCACGTCTGTTGATACGCTGCAGTGTGGAAGAACATCAACAGTACGATACAATGCACAATGAAGACTTAAGCCAGTCGCATTTACTGAAGATGAAAATTGTTAAATTCAGCCTATTCTCACATGACAGTTACAGTCACAGAAAACATTCAGAATGATAACCGCAGCTGCGCTTTTTTCCTGGCTTGGCTTCCAGCAAATTAGTTTTTCATTTTGGACGCCGTGGCAGCTCCAAAATATATTTAACCAATCAGCTAAAAAAAAAAAAATTAAAAAAAAAATCACGCTCTGCCAAACAGGGAGAGCGTGTTCAACCCTGTCTGCTTGCTACAAAAATGGCAGGAGCGGCAATGAGGAGCCTCGTCATCCATTTTTGTTCCTCGGCAACACACAAACCAATCAAGCCAGATCAAGTCACTGACGGACCTTGTGTACGGCTCATCCTGAACAACGTGAGTGCTGCTCCGGTTTGATTGCCGCTGTAGGTCGTTACAAGAGACTGGTGGAATTGTGAAGTACCGCCTATCCTGCGCCCGTTTGATTGCCCTGATTGCAACTGAAGTGAAATCCTGTATGGCATTGGCTCACTCCTACCGGTATGTGTCCCTTCGCTAATCCACCACTAATGCTCTGTCCACACAGAATGTAGCCCTGCGCTGTAGAGCTCACTGGTAAATCGGTTGCACTGATATGAAAAAGTTTGGAATGGCATGCAGAAAAAAGATGCTTGGAGCGATTTCAAATGATTACATTTACAGTGAAGTTTGCTGTTTAAGTGCACTGCTTTAAATGTTAGTTAATATTGAAGTGTTTGGTAACCGCATCTAAGGGATTGCATTGCAAAAACATGTATACTGACAAATATATTGATTTAGTATTTCCTAGTATTGGTATAAGCATCGGCCCTTTGGCGCTTTAGTTGCATTATGGGTAATGTAGGAGCTAGACAAGTAAGTGGAAATCATGGAATTTAACAGATCTCTGGTTCTGCTGCATTAGGTTTTTATACTTTTTAAAACGGTTCAATACTTTTATTAATCATACATTTTGAGTCCCAGTGTTGTCGGAGTGCAAGCTAGATCGACGCAGTATTCTTTCAACGTAAAGGACGTAGCATTATTCTTCACCAGAAGGGATACAGCCAATTGATCTGCCGGCTTCACATCTGCTTGTCCAGATGGACGACAGCATTGAATTTGTTTAAACTCTTGCCCTGGATATTCTTCCTGGTGCAGTCCTTCCAACATCATCCTCATCACTGATGTTCTCACCGACACGGGCCAAGCGAAATCTGAAACGTTCCGTTTGATCACTGTCGAGACGAAAAATTGATCTTTTTTGGTGCGCCACTGTAACAAGAGAATCCATTTGGAATATCAATCCAGAATGTGACAAAGGCAGTGATCACTGATGCCCAGACTACACAGCAGACTGTGTCCTCTCTCAGGAACATAACAAAAAAGCCTGTATTTCCTTCACTGCCAGGGCAGAACAAAACATGGCCCTCTATTCTTGTTGGGCAGTGGGATAGCCTCTCGTCTATAACCTTTCTGAACCAATGCTAGCCAAGAGAGAGTGCATTACAGGAATATGGCACCAACGGCCTCCATACACAGGAAAAATGACAGCGATGCGTTTGAGGACGGACTGTTAAATGAAAGATCGGGGCCCACAACTTCTCTGCGGACAGATAACTCAAAAGTGAGGTCACTACTGTCTAAAATGCGTGGGGTGTAGTCGTTGGACTTTAGCTGCTAAGTCTGAAGAGCACCGTTTTTAAGACAAGGCCTTTGATTTCGAGCACTCGCATGCTTTCACATGTGAGTCACTCGGTGTTTACTGATGCAACGGGGAAAAAGAAAACCGAGAGAAGCGAGAGGGAACATTTTCCTTCCCTGTCGGTGCATATGCTAATCTTGTTTTTATGCAAATGTGCCAATGCGATTTGTATGTCTAAGTGCCTCATTTTCCATTCAGTGTCGATATTAATATCCTCAGCCGTTCCTTTGATGGAATATTGGTTGCTGCGTTATGTTCCGTTTATTATTTCATTTTCTTCCCCACTCCTCTGATGTTTCCTGACGTGGTCCTGGAGGGGAGCAGGGGCACTCCAGGGATCGCCCCGGATGGGATCACACCAAATTCAACTAGACTGGGAATACGAGGGCGGTAGCGATGCGACATAAAAGTGTTTAATGTTTAACTTGATGTGATTGACTTTTTTGAATAATTTTTCTTCAATATTTTTGGGGGGTAACTTTGGAGCTTTGAGTCTAATTGGGGCACAGTCTACATGCTCGCTTGATTTGTTAATCTCTTTGCTGCTGGATCAAACCCTGCCTATCTTCCAATAGGGAGCCTTAAACAAACATTTAGCAAAGTACATAGAGGCAAACACAAGTGCACACGAACTCATCAAGACTGCGGCAGTTTGGGCTTTCAAGTGAATCACAATTTTATACTTCAAATAGTATAAACACTGCGCTAAACATGTGAGGCTTGCTGTTAAAATAAAACGGCTCTAGAATTAAACAGCTCTTCTTTCAGTTTTGAGAGAAAGTAGCGCATGCGTCTATGTTTAGCTCATGCTTGTATGCATGAGCTGTGGCTTTCAAACGTGCTGTTCAGAACGCGACGGCCAGCGGTGGTTTCAGCCAACGTCCTGCATCCTGTTTCGTATGCATTTACTCACGACCGCAAACATTCACAGAACGCGGGCGTAAGTGAACACACTAGTATCCCGAGGTGAGGACAGTGCAGTCTGCATACTTAATCCGTTCCATGGATTTGCCAGAATTTTCTATTCGACTTTTTACCATTTATTTGTGTTTTTGCACAAGTTAGGACTTAGGTCGGGTGTGCTATGAGTGTGGGTGGATGTGTCCCTGGGCACAGGGCTGTGCATGCTTGTACTGTATGTGTGTCTGCACGGGTTAGGGGACATCAAAGAAAAGTAGCTTGGACAGAAAGCCAATGAAGTGAAAATAGACATTTTTTTTTTTTTTATTCAAATATGCGCTCAAGTATATGGCTTTCATGCCCCAGAGCGTGCAAAATGAAGTAGTACCCCTGCTTCTCTTCTATTTAGCCACTGCTCATTTGCCATAGATTCAGTGACATTTAAAACACGGAGCGGAACAATGGTGCATTATGAATACAGTATGTCTGGGTCAACGCGTAGTCAAACGCTGCAACATCACACTTCCAGTGATCATTCAAGCAGAGAGACTCAGGGTGCATGCGAGGATGCCGTCATGAAGCCAGGGCAGACTCATGCAGATGGGGAGACACACAGAGTTGCAGGCACGCACACACACATCCTCAGACGGAGCTTTAAATAACGCAGCCGTGCTGTGCTGTGACCCCGGATAAAACCGCGGGTAATGATGTTAATCCCAGGGATCAATAGGATGCACGAGTCTTATTATAGACGTCGCGCTTCAACAACTAGAAATAAATGTAAAACTGATATCTTCACACAGCATTCATCGTTATATGTATACGTATATTTATTAGATTTTAAAGGCATGTTTAGAAGTCATGCATCCTCATTACACACAACCCTTTTCTCCATGGTGCTGGGGATCTGTGCACTGGTGAGTGTGCGTGTGCATGCATATGTTTGAATAAAACAGGGTGGGCGCGTTTGTTTTTTTTTTGTTTTTTTTTCTCTCTGGGCTTGCTTGTATTTGCATCAGAAACCCGGGCCAGCGTAAGTGAGTTTTCATCCTACCCCTTTTTCTGGAGTTCATGAACTTGATTTTGTGACCGGGTGTTACGCAGATCTGTCGCTATGCGGTTTGATCAGCGCTGATCAGTTTTGTTATATCATTCTTTCTTTTCTGCGCTCGCTGCTGTAAACACGCTCTTCTCCAACTCCCTCTGTGACTGCAACCCTGATGGCAATAAAAATCCCTTTTAATGTGCACAACTGAACTACAAGATGTGCCGTTTTATGCAATGCGCTTTATGGAATCAGTAAAAATAGCATAATTGAGATGGTTGCCATACTGCGTTATTAAGGCAGGAACTGCCACTTGATTTGGATTATTTCGTCACCAATAGGTGGTGTAATAGAATCCTAATCCCAGTATCAGAGGACGTGTTTGTAATTTATTTAATCTTTAATTTGCTTATCTGCTTCCACATTCTTCCGTCTCCTGTTCCCATCTCCGACTGATATTTTCTGCTTTTAATGTGTCTTAGTCCAAAAGCTGCTTCTAGCTAGATTTTATGGACGAATTGATTGGCTTTCAGCAGTCAGACTGCAGATACACTTGTACTGGGTTTGAGAGATGGATATTCGATTTGGATGAATAAGTAATGTCTCACAGGCAAACCTATAGACTCCAAAAAAAAAAAAAAAAAAGATGCAAAATAACAGAAACCCTCGCTGAATTGCATTTTGTTTAGCTTTTCTCTGCTTGTAATTGCTTCCCGAGGAGGCTTTGCAGTTTTTAAATTAGACACCCCCGAGAAATTGGCTTATCTACCATGATCTATGTATCGACGCCAGATATATTTCATTATCATCATCATGATTTATTCAATTGAATATCTGAAATCGCGTTTCACGTTCGATGAAATAGACATACTTCAGCTCAACACATCAGCCGGCAGCTGCATGAAAATACCACCTTTCAAATCAGTAACGGCAAGTTCTTATTTCGGCCTTTATTACGGACTCAAATTTGGTCGCACTGCTAAAACTTCAGAAAGACCTTTTCTAGTTATGACTTTCATAATGCGGGACAAGGTGGCACGGAGATAGGCTGTCGATGGTGCATCCAACCAAAAGAAATCAACAGAGTTAACAAGAAATCACTGTAGCATCACAGAACCTCCTGATATACTTTCAGGAGCCAAATATAAAAAGCCGAACAGACTGTTCTTTGGAAATGCGGGTAGGTTTATGGCTTTATTTTCTATTAATCTGCATAAAACATGTGGAGAAACATCTGAGTTTTAGCCGCGTTGAAGCCATTTAGAAGGAATGGTAGACTCAAAATTTGATCGTAGTCTTCATTATAGATATAGCTTGTGCTCAACTGCATGTTTATTTTGGAAATGTAATTCAAAATCATCATCAAACAGTCCGTTTATCAAGTATCCTTCCAGATATTTGGACCATGTTCGATACCAGCAAGATAACGTTAGCTTTGTCAGGTGGTTGCGTGAGCTAGCCGACCTAGTTACTTTTTGTTTTTTGACTAACGTAAGAACTTTTTTTAACGTGGTTGAACTCTTTAAATTGAGTTGTGTATATGTCTCTACTGGGTAAACACTTATGTTATAACTAGGCTAAGTTTTTTACATAAGAACAGCAGCCATCTGCCTCCAGTTCAGTGAGGCCCATAAATGAGCTTGCTTGAAAAGGCATTTCATTAAACAGCATAGCAGGCTATGAAAAAGCATCTCAAATGCATATCAGCTGATAAAGTTTTGATGCTTTTTTTTTTTTTTCTCCTTGCCGCTCTGACAACATACAGTAAAGCCACTTTGTGCAGCAGCTCAAAGACTCATTGATACCATGTGTTGCTGATCTATCTATTTACCAGCTGTACACATCGGCGTGCTTCTTATTACCACCGTCTTCTCCCTCTCTTTCAGCCTTCTACTCCTGCTCCTCTGAGCTTTCCTTCACAGAGTAGACTTAATTATTTATCGCCATGATTTATTTAGCTTTGCTCAACACAAGACCAGCAATCTCCATCCTGCAGTCTCTAACTTTCTCTCCCTCCCTCCCCGTCAGTATATCTTGCCTTCTATCTTTCTTCCAGCGTCTCTCCAAAATCCGCTCCTCTCTCTTTCTTCCATCTCTTTCAACGTGGCCTAATCTTCGCTGGTCTCTCGACGAACATTTCCGTTTTTTGAAAATAACCTCCTCCCTTTCTCAGCGTCAGTCCTTCAAACTTATCGAGATGGAACCTTTTTGTATTTTTTTTTTCAGAATTCGCTCATAATCTCCTCTTTTTGTCACGTTCGGTTTCTATTCTCTCCCGTCTTGACACTCATTAACCAGTCCTGTCATTCATTTTCTCCTCCTTTGGTGTCTCCTATTGAAAATGTCTTTAGCGTTCTAATATCCGTCTGCCATCATTATTCCCTCTAGTCACAGGTCAGACATCTCCGAATGATTTCAGCAATTATTTCTGTGCATGTGTGTGCGCATCCCACATTGCGCAGTGTGCCGGTGTCACCGAGTGAAAACACGGATCAAGTAGAGGCGCCCCTGACAGAAGCGTCGCTGAGAGACGCAGCGTCACGAGAGAAGTCTGGAAGCCAAGTTCATTATCTGCAAAGTTTTTGTGCAACTCCGCAGCTCATTTATTCTATTTTGATTCACTTCAACTTCCATCTGTTGCTAAAAATGGGATGAGACGTGCAATAAAGAGGAAAAAAAAGAGCAGAAACATTTTCTAATACTTTAATTAGTGTGTGAAGTGTTTGAAGTCTTCGGATCCTTTGGCTCACTGTTTATAGTAACTGAAAGCTCTTTCAGAGGCAGACTTGCCACATTCGCTTCCTTGTCATGAATCAAAACTGCATAACCGCATGACTTCAGATGCCAGAGTGTCCATTCCCGACCTCCATTTCTATTTCATACAGTAACATGTGGGTC
Source organism: Spondyliosoma cantharus (assembly GCA_900302685.1). NCBI lineage: Eukaryota > Metazoa > Chordata > Actinopteri > Spariformes > Sparidae > Spondyliosoma > Spondyliosoma cantharus. Next base: position 63,613 of record OMLP01012945.1, on the reverse strand, counting down.
CAGCTTCATTATTGCCGTTTCTTTTCCTTTGTTACTGGAATGTTTCTGTGGAGGTCAGAACCTCCCTCGTGTTTTTTTTTGTTTTGTTTTGTTTTTTTAAGGAATGTGCTCACACTCATTTAATATGTCATGTTTCTCTCATTCTCTAACCCTCCTGCCTGCGATGGGATGCCCTCCCCCTCCCTCCCTCATTCCTCATCCCCATGTTGTGTCTGTGCGTGTGTTTGTGGGTGTTTGCAGTGCATGGGCTGTGGGAGGAGTGGTCGTCATGGAGTCTGTGCTCCGTGACCTGTGGGCGGGGCTCCAGAACGCGAACCAGGAAGTGTGTGAACGGAGGCGGGGTCATGGCTTG
>OMLP01012945.1:39764-49876 GCA_900302685.1 Spondyliosoma cantharus | reverse complement strand
CCTATGATATCCTGTTGTCCTTGAAGGTCAGTTTGTTGATTCAGTTTGTTCAGTCACACAAATGAAGAGAGGCTGTTCGTGTAGTTTGTTTAGGCATGAAAATCAATCATTGATTAGAATGTCTTCCCCAAAACTACAAAGTGCACCTTTAAAGGTCAAATATGCAACATCCAGCCTCACTAGATGTCAGGAAACAACTGTTTGCTATGTAAAGATATAATGGAGTAAAGACGTCTTGAGTAGAGCGTGACGTCTCACTCTCTCTCTTTGTGTTGATGTCATTATCAGTATTGAGCTTCTCTGTTTTTTTTATAAAAACAAACTGCTTGTGGGGCTCAAGTCCGCGTTTAGGACCTTTATGTGTTCATGTCCATATGTGAGTTTGTGTGTAAAGGTGGGTGTGAGCACATCCCACAATAACTTTTCATTCGACTCGTAAAAAAAAACCACCTGTCTGCTAAAGACAATGGCCGCCTATTAATTACAGTCGCCGTGTGTGTTTATGAGTGTGTGTGTGTGTGTGTGCGTACGTGTGTGACCCAGCCCGATGCCCTTGAGTGGAGGTGTGTTTGCTTCCCATCTGGACACAATAAACAATCAACCAAATGTGATGTTATATCCCACGTAGTTACATTTTACTGCCGTGGAACACATTCAGTGGTCTGGATAATGCAAAGAATAAAAATGTGTCAACGGGCGAGACGTGTCTCGTTTGGGTTAGCCGTGGATAATGATTACGATGCTACTCACCGCTCGTCTTTGTCCCCCTCCATCGACAGGTCGCTCCCGGCGCCGCTTTGCTGATGAGGATATTAGAGGATTTCATTCACCTGATCGGCGAAGCCCAGAAGCCTTTCCAGAGTTTCCTAGTGGTTACCAACAACCTGAGTAAGTGTGACACACATGCAATAACAGCTTATTTCACACCAGTCTCCATCCTTAAAAGACGTTCCTTTGTGTGGATATTGCTCAGAGTTCAGGTGTGAGTTTGTAGCATTCGTTATCTTTGGTTGAGCTAATCCATATCAAGTGATCTTTTTTCTTAAGATGCCTTCCCTCACTTATGAATTTTAACACCGACTTTGTGGGTTTTCAAGATGGGCATTGTAACCCCCGACCCACAATTCACCGCAGCATATTTTGAGCACTTTTTTTGCGTCATATTCGTCCAGTGATAACCATCCAGCGAGAGCCCGTGTCGGCAGTTTCCAGCGATATCAACTTCCCCATGAAGGGCCGGCGAGGGATGAAGGACTGGGCCAGAACTGCAGAGGACAAGCTCTACATCCCTAAAGAGGTCTTCACCAGCCCGACGGAGGGTAAGTTGCGAACTGACAGCTCCCATCTTTCATGGGTTTGTCCAGACTTGGGGCTTTGTGGTACCGATCTGTACCACACGTCAGTTTGAAGGTCATCCTGTGTGCTGTACATAAACACACGTTGTATTTGTAGTTGTATTTATTAAGGGATTTTTCTATAAACAACTATCAACTAGGTATACTGGGGTTCAAGTACTGAGGCTATTGCTTAAGTTCTGAACCAGCCGCGGTGCTTGTTTCAAGGTTTCTTTTCCTTCGAATGGAAAAATCAAGGCGCAACAAACAGATCTCACCCTCGGCATCAAAATGAGGCTGATGATGTTATTTTTAGAGCTGACAGCGGTTCCAGAAGTCTGCCTTGAATCAGGTTTGAGCTCTCGGCTCAAAACCAGGATCTCTTTTAGCCGTCGTCTTCAATCTCGGTGTTGAATCCGAGACATTATGAGGCTTCAGCCAAGGTCGATCCCAGATGTTCTCCCCGTGTGGATTCGCACAGCTCGCAGATGTGTCTCAGGGAGATGGAAGGATTTTTTAAGAACAGTGGAGGGTACTGCAATGTTGAGAAGGATTTGGACCGTAAAGAGGCCCTGGAGGGCTTCTCTAGAAGATGCAGGTCTTTCATCTATGAAGAAGTGCGCAGCATCCCCTCGAGAGCACCAAGTCCTCCAAGTGCGGTTTTGAAAGACGTCTCTTTGCCTTCAGCAGCACAAGAGAGTCGACTGCCGTTTGTCGCGACGGCTGCAAATCTTTATTTTCCACTAGGTTTCAAAGTGAAGCCGAGAAACATGCAAAGTGACGGTCCAAAAACACACCAAGAAGTAAATATGGAGGATGGAAGAGAAACAGGAAACAAGGAGGCATAGGAGGTAGAGCCGTAAAGGGGAAAGTAGGGGACTTAAAAGTGAGAGAAGAAAAAGGTTTGAATTGGATTAAAGAATTACTGTGACAGATGCAATCCTCTACCAACGAAGGCAAAAGGTCACATCCCACAGGAAATTACACTGGCAAACTTCCTGTCTGGCACTCCGTCCCCATGACCAAATTAAAGTTCAGAGAGGCTGCAAGCCGAAAGAGCAGGAGCTGTCTCTGACCTCCGATGACACAAACCTTCTTTGATTGGCGTTCAAGACATCCTGTATGCTAGCCTCAGGGCTCCTCACCTCAGCTCACCTTCTCTCTCTTTATTAAGCATGGTGTAATGTGCTTGTTCCAAACCATCCACGCTGCTCTCATGCAAAAGGAAACCTTTTCATTATTTGCCCGTGAGTTGTTTTTCTCGAGTTGTTTTTTTTTTCCAGATATTCCGAAACAGCGAACTCGGATATCTCAAAGGATGAACGTTAAGGCTGCGACTGGAGTCGTTAGCTTAGATCTTGTTCAGCGCTGCTGCATTGCGATGTTGTTTTCTGTCTTATCCTCCATCCCACCCCGCCTTTTCGGTTTTATCCTCGTAGTTCGTAACGGAGAATGTTTTGTGCGTTTAGCGCGATAAAGAATAAACTGCTGCATTACATTTACTCATCTCATCGTCATTAAGCGCATGCTCGTCGCTAAATTGTTCCATCCAAACAGCGTATGGCCTCGTGAGTTATAAGTACTCCTTTGCCCCGTGTTGGAACTCTGCCTCTTCTCATTGGGAGTCCGTGAGTTGACGAATTCAGTTGATTGCTATCAGTTTGATTGGTTCATTTACCCCATAATGAAAGCCAATCTCAAGTGGACAGCTTAAACATGCTCATAAAGGCCCGTCGGGCACCTTTGCGCGTGCACGTGCGCACACAGTTGCGCACACACGCGGCCGATTGATAGGTTCATGAATCGCTCCACTGGGCAGAGGCCCGGACTGTTCTTCACTGATTTTCGAGGTGACAAACTCCCTCGCTCCCTCCTACCGTCTCTCTCTCTCGCTCACAAACACACATAGATCCAAACACGCACGCCAGCAACGACTTCATATTTCAAATGCGCCATCGCTGGTACATGCATACACTTATGCGCCATTAACTTTGAAGTATTACTCGAGCGAGAGCACAAACACTCGAGGAGCTCTACTCTCGAATAATGTGTTAAAGTCTGACTTGCTTATTTGCAGTTTTAACCGTCGCCATGTTGAGTTTCGATTGGGGAAATTTGATGATTCGGGGGGGAGGTAATTGGTGCTGAAATAAAAGTTGTGCATGCTTAGCAGGAATAGTCCAACATTTCAGTATAAAGGCCAACTGAGAAGATTGATACCGCAAGTCTATATTGAACTGGCAATAGACGGGTTTTGCTTGAACGTATCATTATGAAGTAAGTGCTGATCGCTCCAGTTTAACGACACCGTCGCCGCTGAGATTGGTCACCTCGCTTTGACTCTGCTATTTTTGTTTGCAACCGGGCGCGAAATCTCCTGGAAGTCTGTTTCCACGTGAAGAACCGAGTTGCAACCAGGAGGCTTAAAACATTTTTTTTAGGCAGGGTGAGCTAACGCAACAGCTAGCCTGGCTCTCTCTAAAGTTCAGCGATGCCCACCAGTACACCTGACTAATTACTCATTAACATACACAGACTGAATTACAGGAATGACTTTTTGGCAACCACACAATGGCAACAAGAAAAGCCTTAAGAAATCCACTGCTCCCTGCTTTTATTCACCAAGAAAGACTTGTAAATCCCCTAAAAAGGTGGCTCTGCAATGAATTAATTTTTCATTACCCTGTTGTCCTGTACTGGACAAAAGGGCTGCTACGCTGCAGTCCTTTGATTCCCCAAAATGTCTTGTGCTGTGTACAAAACAAGCGTGCTGAGCAAAGAAACCCGGGAGGAGTGAAAAGAGTAACTCACGCACTGTCTCGATGGAGCTTTCGATCTCTGATTAAAACCGTAAGTTACGGCCCCGCGTCAACTCAAAGCATATCTTTTCCTGACAAACGGCGTATTAAAGTTCCCAGCTGGTGACTGGTGGTTCGCCATTTTGCCGGATTGCAGCTGACCACCGATCAGTCGGATGTTCAGCAGGCGAAAGAGTGACAAAAAAAAGTCTGTTAATGGGAAATTAGAGTTTTGTGATTGAGTGCTTTTGTGGTATTAATCATCCTGGAGTGTAGGAGAGCCACCCCCTCACACACTGATTCACCATTTACCCACAATACTCTGACTTTCTCATTTGCATGCCTTTGCAGACACTGTCCAATTAGGATCCATCACACTCGCAAGCTTTCTCATACCGACTTTGATCTGGTTCTTTTTTGCCTCCTCACAGCCTCACAATTGCTTGTTCCCCCCGCTGTCGAGTTTTTGCCTCTTCTTCTTTCCCCACTCGTCTGTCTTGCATAGCTATCTCTCTTCCTGAGCATTACCTCTTAGGCAGCAGGCAGACAGATTTTGGATGAGTCACCCAGTATGTCTGATACCATCAACTCCCTCCGTCTCCTCCTCTCCCCCTTTCTCTGTTCCGATGCTTTTTCGTCGCTTCTCCCTGCCTAAAAGGGCAAAGGAGGGAGTGGCATCTCTCAACATGAACTCTTACTCTTCCTCTCTCCGCTTCCTTCCGCCTCCCTCACTTGAGACAAAGTGACATTTACAAAGGGACAGTACGTCTCCGTGGGAGCCCCTGCTCTTTTCGGTGAAAGAGCGCTGAAGGGAGTGGCGGAAAGGCAAAGGGCTGTAAAGGGGGAACTGTTGAAAAGGATGACAAAGTTGAAAAGTGGGCTCGAGAATGACGGCCACAATAGGTGAGGATGAGAAGGGCGAGAGGGGAGGAAAGGTAAAAGAAAGAACACCGAAGATAAGGGCGCTGAGTAAAGAAGGTCTGAACGGCTGGACTTCACTGACAACATTTCGTCGGACGTTTGTTTTATCAACAAGTCCTCTAGCTGTGCAGAAGCCGAGCGTCCAGCAGCATAAGGTCGCACATATCGGTAAAAGAAGTGTGAAACCAGCATCGTGGGTCTGAATTAGTGATATGTTGTCAACTCAAAGGCATAATAGGCCTGATTATGGGATACGCAGCTGTCACGTCAGGCTGCTGGAAGGCGCTGCAATTAACCGACGTTTCTTGTTTTGATGTAGTCACAGAATTTGCCGGCGACAGCTTCAGAGTCAATGTAAATAAAGCTGGGAGTGCAGGTTGATGAGACAGCTGAAGCTAATATATATGTGTGTGTTTGCATTGTGTTTGTTCACTTATCAGTTCAGGTGAGCTGTAAAAAAATCAATCAGAGGCAAAGCACTCCAGCCTATAATTGAAATGTCAGGCAGGCAGGTTTAATGCTGTTTTTTTTCTCTATCTTCCCAATCAGCTAAATGTGCTAAATCCTTCTTGATATTTTAAATATGAATTTGACGATTTTTTACGAGCGTCTAAAGCCTGGTAAATATTGGTCCAAACACTCACAAATGATAACGCGAGGTATTCAAAATAAACCACTTGATGATAGATGGATTTGTATTTGATTTCGAAGGTGTTTCTCTGACAAACCGCCGCGTCTCTCTGGGCTGATCAGTTGCAAAATTGTCTGTGTTGCAGAGACAGAGTCGGACTCGGAGGCCACCATGTACTATGTGATCGGAGCCATCTTGTACAGGACGCTGGGCGTCATCTTGCCTGCGCCGACGTAAGTACTACTGATGACATCCACTCTCCAATTACTAAGGCTTCAAACTAAATCTCACCGTCTGTTCCTTCCCATGTCTTTCTTTTTTTCTTTACCTTTCTGCATCTTTCAATACGTTCTCTGACAAGTTTCCATCCCTCTTGCATTTTCTTTTATTTCTTTGCTTTTCCAGACTCACTACCTTTTCTATGTCTTTGCTCTTTCTTCCTTTGCTCCCTTTCTCTTTCTGATTCCAGCCTGCAATGTCTCTATTACTCCCCCCCTCCGCTCTTTGTGTCTGCCTAGTTATCAGACAAATGTCTCGGATCTCCCAAAAAAAAAGAGTACATTTCCCTACATGTCTCTCTATTTCTTTTGCATCGTCTTGTATTTTTGGAATTGTGCAGCGGGCTTCGATTGGGTGCAGGCCTAATGGGTCCTGAAACTTGCATAAAGAACTCGCACTCGACATAGAAGTTAGCAGAAATCGGGAGGTTGTCAAAAGGCCACTGTGGTATGGTGTTTGTGCTGGCCCCGGGCCCTTTTATTCAGGTCAGTGCTCTTGGTTGTGGATGAGCTGGATCTGTTAAAACCCCTTTTCTCCCTGTAGCTCTGCTGAATGCTAATGGGTGCCGCGCTCTGTTTTAGCTTAGGCGCCGGCTCTCCGGCTCTCTCCTTTCTCATTAGGTTTTTATTTGCGTGTTTATTTATTAATGTTTATTTTTGCAAACACACTCAAGAAACCATCAAAAGCATGGCAAGGCGCTGGCTGTGGGTTTCTGTTACCGAGTGTGTTTGCTTTCGCCTCGCAGGGTATTGAATTCTTTTGCCCGTATCCAATATGCCAATAGTTTTCAGCTCATTTTAGCTGATTGCCAATTCCAACACTGATGGTGTGCAGTATGTACATATTTTATTCATGTAATTGCAAAATAAAGTCCCTCTGATAGTGGAATTAAGATACGATTATGCCTGCTCGTGTGCGCAGATTCACAGGGCATAATTAGAGGAAACTTGTCTGGTTGCATGCAAATAATTAAAGTGTCATTCGTTGGCCACAAAGGTTTATTTCAGGAATGATATCACTGATGTGTCGATATTATCATGCATCCAAAGTGTAGACGTGCGTGACGACTATCAAAAGAAAGCAGCTCTCCGGCATAGTCCACTCAATGTTTCCTCATCATTTCACAGAATCCGAGGGAAAGATTCAAGCCTAACTCGCGTGTGCACTCCGCTCCGTAGAAAATAACACTCTTTTGTCCGTGTGCGTGTCTCTGCAGTCCCCCTGCGGTGATCAACTCTAAGATCCTGACAGTGACGGTACGGCCGGAACCGCAACCCAGCGAGCCCATGGTGGTGGTGGAGCTGTCGCCGCTTCTCAATGTAAGTTTGTCTTAAAGTTCATTTTCGTCATCTAAACTTTTCCCACTCTTGGGTTTCATTAATACGGACGTGTAACTTGAAACTACCAGAAAACCACGTATCGTATTAGTAATATCAAAGTGTGTTATGCAACAGCAATCTAAATTATTCCATGTGAGACACTTTCCAATGCGAGGGTTTGCATTTTTTTTTTTTTTATTACATACGTTTTGAGCGAGCTCCATCCAAGAAAATGCATTTTGTTTAAGGCTTTAAAGGATTTCTTTCCTCCCGGCTGACCCATGATTCCCGAGTTCAGATGAAAGAGAAAGTGCTGCATGCTATAAAGCGCCGCAGTGGCCGGCGAATTGCCTGAATAAATGCGGAACCTTTTTGACTTCCTTATATCGAAGCGTCTCCTGGTACCTATTTGGTTTATATTACAGTGGAGTGTGTTATTATAAATGACTCGTGGGGTGTCTTTCGGTGGAAAGGCCTAAGTGCAAGTTTAATGAGAGGCACTCTTCACGACCTCAATAAGATGCGGGCTTCATTAGCCATTCGTCTGTGTAAAGGTGGGCACAGATTTGAAAATAATGTTGAATATTTAATGGTTCTCTGTAGGCGGCACAAACACAAACACACACACACACACACACACACACACACACACACATGTACAGTATAAATGCACACTAACTATAGTCTTCAATGAAATCAGTCTCTCGCTGTGTCACCCAGGACCTGAGGGTCATGATTATTACACAGTGTGTCTTTATAGAGATTTTGTATTCATCCTCCATCCCCCGCCACTCCATCTCCCTGCTTTAAACCACTGATTCATTACTTAATTATGGCATTTCCTTTATGCGCCTTTATCTTTTTATCTTCCGATTATTCTGCTTTTCAACTCTTTTGGCAGAGCAGAGGTTATTGCAGAGTCTCCGTCTAGAGGATGATGTCTTAATGCTGATCGCAGCATGCTGCTAAGCACTGCTAGCAGTAGGCTCCTGCTGAGGACGGGCACTTCTTACCTTAGCAGATTCAAGTGTGCACACCTCAGTCCAATGTTTGTGAGGCCATTTTTATCTTGCCTAAAGGGCTTCCCCTGCTATTTAGTTTTAAATGTGGCTACATTTTGGAGATTCACAGAAGATAAAAAAAAAAAAAAAGGATTGTTAAAATTGATACAGCACAGGGTGAGATATTGTGACTACGCTCCCTGCGTATAGAACCAGAGACTCTAAATCCTATATTTTCCATAAAGCAACTAATTAGTGTCTTTCAATAGACCTTCCCTGCCCATGTCTTTTAAAATCAAGCCCCCAGTGTGTATGTCCAAGGACGAAGTTCACTTACAGTATAACTACCCTCAAGAGAATTGCTAAAGTGATATTGGAAATGAATTAAAACTGAATTAGACGACATATCTCTGCCATTTAACAAAAAATACAGATATTGCAGAAGATACAAGCGATGAACATAAAATTCCTCGTTGAATTATTCATATCACTGAAGTGGTCTCAGTCATGGCCACACATATCCAGAATTGTTGCTTGAGATTAATTTTGGTTTTGTAAACAACTAAAAGCAAAATCAAAGACAGGAAAAATTGTGTTTATGCCAAAGGCAAAAAAAAATAAATGTTTTACCAAAATAGATGCAGCACTGCACTGAAAGACCAATGATATTAAAGCTGATTACAGTATTTTTGGAAATATACTTAACTTATTGCTAAGCGGCTGCTTGCTGTACTGCACTTTGTTATTTACAGATATGAGAGTTATTGATCTTTTCTTTCTAACTCTAGGGGAGAAAACAAATAAGCTTATTTCTTGAAAGTGTAAAGCGATTGCTTTTAAACACTATTGACATTTTTCATTTCGCCAAGCTATAACCAGACTGTACTGTGGAGAGACGGATAAGTCGGTGTCGTTTGATTACAAACGGCACTGGTGAGTGTTTAATTCGTCAGAAAATGCTGACCCACTGTATGGGAACCCGGAGTAGATAAGGAAACGAAAGGAAGAGCAGAGTCTCCCGTCCCTTTTGAAACAGAGACCCTGCAGCACTGCCTTAAGGAAGACCTTTCCTTATTCCGGCTTTGATTTTTTTGCTCTGAACCAAACACCCCAGGTACGATGGCGTCTAGGTGCGAGATTTTCGAGTAACAGCTCTTGCGTGCCATCCTGCATACATTTTACGCGGGATACCGGCCGATATTCCCGCCTCGAACAGTCTGTGTCGAGGAGCTGCGGTCTTTCGGGTGCATTAGCGTCGACCTCGGCAGGTATAGAAACACCGAGCCCTGGCAACAGCTGCCTCCGGCTGCACTCTCGGAGGGAGGTGTACTGTAGGGGTCTCCGTGCAGGGTCGTGACTTCACTGAGCAGACATCTGCTCCAGTCTGACTCTCTATATATTTCCCTGGCGTCAAAGTGTGTGTGTGTGTCTTTAATGGCGAGTGAGAAGCCAAGTGTTACCGCCCCCCTTCCTGCTATCCTTCAGCTAGCCTTTTCTATTATAAAAAGGCAGCACTGGTTAGCTTTACGAACATCAGCCGTGGGCCTTTCTGGTAATTTCTCTCTAATCTAGTTTACTTTCATCAGTCAAAAAGCCTCATCCAGGTTGCTCCATTTCATTTTCTAAATCTATAAGCTTTGATATGAAGTGGAAAGCTTTTAAGACTCCCTGAACCAGCGCGCTCTCGTTCTGTTGCGGAGGCTCATTTCGTCTGATTAGCTTACGCAATTCGCCACCAAATGGCTGCCATGTGTGTGTTTTTTTAAGAATACCTTGAAGAAAATGGCTGTTCCTCTTGAGAGAAAAAAGAAGACAGAGCTGTCGAGGTG
>OMLP01012945.1:0-14264 GCA_900302685.1 Spondyliosoma cantharus | reverse complement strand
TACTGAAGCAGATGCTTGTCATATCACCTCTTTCTCTTTGGGTCTCTTCTTTCTTATGAGGCGGTTTTGATTATGTTTCACCTCCGCTCTGCTCTCAGTGTGTGTGTGTGTGTGTGTGTGTGTGTGTGTGTGCTCGCTCGTATTGGTATTCCAGCCTATTCCGCTTTCCTCTGAAGAAATTGGCATCCTTTGATGGGCTAGGGAAAACCACTAAAAGGGAAGCTTTGACTCTCGCTCGTTTTCTCCTCCTGCCTGTCTTTCTTCTTCCTCCTACTCTTTGCTTTTTTCTTCCTTAACTCTTCCCACTGCATCGCGCTCTCTCTCTCTCTATCGCTCTCTCTATCTGTCTGAATCGCTCTCCGACTTCTTCTTTTCCAGTTTGCTTTCTTTCTCACTTTCTGAAGTCCCCCCCCCGCCTTTCAGATCATCTTGAATAGACAACACGCACATTCACGCGGCTTGAAGCGCTGACTTTCAATCGCTTGGCACATCTGCCCGGACGTGCCTCTGTGTGCGAGCATGTACTTTACAAAAAAAAAAAAAGACAGCATGTGCAGCGCGCGCTGAATCTTTGGGATGAAAGGCAAAAGGCCGACCACTCTAGGAGGTAAATTGAGGTAAATTGTGTGATTGAGGACTTAAAAGCAGGCCAAACATTAAGCCCATTTGGGACGCGGCGGGGTGCACGCTCTCCGATGCAGCTTCATTTGTCTGTTCTTCATCCTTCACCGAGAGAGAGAGAGAGAGGCAAAGCAACGGTGGGCTGTACATCCTGCCCTAAATCGTTTAATTATGCACTCCGGTCTAGTGCTTTTACCCTTGTACATGTGAAATTATACTATGAGGGTAAATGGGTGCCTCGCTGTGCATGCACTTGGCCGTTGGTTGGATAAGACTTTGTACAAAACAGCATTTTCAAACTATAGTTCTAATTACAAAGAGTGCAGGTGATGCTGGAGGAGTGACGTCGGCGACATCACAGCGGTCAACATACTTGGAGCACTACAACATTCGGAACAGTGTAATTGTGTGTCATTATCCCGCTCCATCTAACAGACTTTTGTAATTTTAATTAAAGGTAATTGTATGTAATTAGCAGGCTGTGATTAAAAAAGGGGCTACCGCGGGGATCACGACTGAGGCAGTGCAAGAGTTAATAAATACTGTAAGTGCCGAGCAGGAAATGTGCCAACAATGACTTTGATGTGCGCAGGCAACGAATCTAACAGGATGTCTCCCAGTCAGCTGTCATTCTCTCTATTTTCATTTTAAGTATGTAGCTCCGAGCTCGCTTGTTTGAAACCTGTCGGGAGCTAGCTGCAAACCCATTACTCACAGTTTGATAGCGGTGGGCATTTTTTTTTGTTTTGTTTTGTTCGGGAAGTTTTAACCGTGTAGTCGCTTAGTCGAGTCGTGCTTTAGGGTTTCTATGGTTACCAAGCAAGTTTGCCAATCAGGCGGAGAAAAAGAGGAGCGTCAGAGGTCCGTAGCTTCTGCGAGCTAATTGGCAGTTCGATAAAGGCAAGGATTGTCCGAACCGTGTGAAGATCGAAATGATCAACATTTCCTCAGAGAGTTTAACAGGGTGAACAGTATGGACAATATATAGTGTGAAAGAGGAGGTTTCTCTGGTGGTGGGATCTAAAGATCACATCGATGTCAGATACCCCATGTAGACTTCTGGTAATAATATAATAGGAAACTTTTTAGCGTTATTGAAATTCTGTCACGCAACTGCAGGATAATTCCTTGCTGTAATTATTAATTATCATATTCTCCTCTCTGCCCTTCTTCTTCTCCCCTCTTCCTTCTGTCTCTCTTTCAGGACATGGGTCCCGCCAGCATGCCCTCCGTGCCCCTCATGGTGGGCTGCGGGGTCTCCTGCACCGCTCTGCTCATCCTGCTGCTAATCTACGCTGCCTTCTGGAGGTACATGCCCGACTCTGCACCCACACTTCAGCCGCGCAGTGGTGATTTGCGTCACCACTCAGGTTCCCTACCAACACATAAAGTGCATTTTTGTGTTTGCCGTCTGCGGTGCCAAAAACTACACCGAGGCCTGATAAGGAACAAATGGTTCAAGTGCAGCAGGAGGTGGTGGTTAGATTCTGGTAACACACATGACAGATGGCAAAATCAGGCTAATGATCCTGCAACAACGTCCAAAAAGATTCTGTTCAGTCCATCAACCTGTCATTTATGTTTACCTCACAAGTTTGTCGCTCTCTCTTTCTCCGCTCTGCAGGTATATACGCTCGGAGCGATCCATCATCTTGGTGAATTTTTGCCTCTCCATCTTGGCTTCCAATTTATTGATTTTGGTGGGACAATCTCAAACGCTTAGCAAGGTGAGCCGCTGTGCACAGAGAAGCGCAGAGACACTTTCCATCCCCCCGCACACAGCACCTGGATTTCCAAAGTAAACCCAGTCGATACGTTTCGTGATCCCAGTGATAGTGCTCTCGGCCAAGCCTTTTATGACGCCTAGAAACAAAACCGTGAGAAGAAAGCTCAGAGCTCAACGGTAGACAAGGCTCACGCGGTGGAGTTCTGAAAGCGGCAGGCACAAAGCACTCTGTGTGCTGAGCGAGACCGCAGCGTGTGATGGTCAGTATCGATCAGAACGAGAAAACACATCAGAGCCAGGTTGAGCACTTACTCTTCTAAACTCCACGTGCTTCATCTGACTCCCTTTTACCCCTTTTGTCCTCTTTTGTCTACTTTGCAGAGGTTTCATTATCCTCTGGAGCATAGTCCTAAGAGATGATTCATTATGACACCACACAAAACAACCTCCTTGTAAATCATCAAACCAATGGTTTTATCTCTCTCCATCTCCGTGTTTTTCTTCCCTCTGTAGGGCCTCTGCACTGTGACCGCCGCCTTCCTGCATTTCTTCTTCTTGGCGTCCTTCTGCTGGGTGCTGACAGAGGCGTGGCAGTCCTACCTGGCCGTCATTGGCAAAATGAGGTCGCGACTCATCCGCAAGCGTTTCCTGTGCCTCGGCTGGGGTGAGCGTATATCACAGCACACGTGACCACACACAGGGCCGTCATTGTGAAAGAGCTGGTTCTGGAGGCTCAGTTGGACTTCTCGCATGACTAGTTGGTGACCTAGCATACCGTAACTAGCTACCTTGCTGCAGGGACATGACAGGCGATAGTGAGAAAATCCTATAAACACACCTAGTTTTTTTCCCCAACATTCCTATTCGTTCATCGCTTGTATACTGTTAATCCGTTAATTGTGTTCTTTTACGTCTGCACATGTGTGAAACAGTAAAAGAAACTGGATGTGGTTAAAACACAAGCGGACGCGTTTTCTGCTCACATGCATAACGCGAAAAAAGCAGAGCGTTATTAACGAATCCCACGACAGCCCCGACCGGCGCTGACGCCATGATGAGCGAATTCATGTTGACAGGATGTTTAAAAAAAAAAAAAAACACAGTTTCACGTCATGAAATTCAATTGACTGAATCATGTAAACCCGTTTTTTTTTCCATTATCGTATTACTGCAGTGGATGTAAACACGTCAGATCAGATTATCATCATAACCTGATTATTCCCAGTTATGGGATTATTGTGGTCATGTAAACGTGCTCACTGTCTTTTGTCTTGTACTGCATGAGCAGGGAGAGCAGAGACATGGGCTACTGACCAAACACTCTATAACGTATATAAAAAAAGATGTATGAATTACAGCAGCTTTAACTTTCGGCTACATTTGGCTGTTTAAAATGCTGCTGCGACCAGGTGCACACAGAGCCCATCATATCTGATCAGTGGAAATAAAAATGACGCGCTCTTCTCCACAATTACAGTTGTCCTTCTCAAATTTGGGCCATTTGAGCCGAGCCGGTCACTCTGCAGTGTTTTCGCTCGCTCGACATTATCGCAGCCGCCCGTGCTCTCGGGCTGCGGAGCTGAAGCTGCACTCTCTCGCTCTCTAAAACGCCATCTGGATTTAGCTGGAGATGAGCAGCCAAAACATGTGATGGCATTAACGCGAAATGATTTTCGCTAACATGTAGGAGAAGATTTAGACAGTTGACAGCAGAAGATGCTAACTGGAAGTGTTACATCCAAAGCACACATGTAATATGCTTAAAGAGATTACCTTTTTTTTATTTTTCACATCCAGCTGTTTTGTTGCTTCCTCTTGTCTAATTTTATGGGACGGTGGATGCATTTAGTCCATGAAGTAACTTTCCCTTCATTACTTGTTAGCTTCAGTGTTAGCCAACAATGCTAGCAGAGGCATAACATTACTAAAACACGAAAATGCTGCTTATTAGCACAACGGGTACAACGGCTAACTCACCGTCTGAAGAAAAGATCATTTTGAGGGGGGGGAAAGACAGAACAGTAACATTTATGACTTTATTAGTCCCTTTTTTTTCAATCTTTCACATTATTGAATGGAGTCATATTTATTCTTTTACGTAGTTTCAGTCCTGTTCCAGTCATAAAAAATAAAAAATACAATTTCTGGCATAGTAGCTCCTGAAAAGATTCACACCACATGTGTTCCTGTCTTCCTGCACACACACACACACACACACACACACACACACACAAACAAACACTCAATGACTTCATTTATTTCTGTCTGGCAACAGCCTTCATAAGCATCATCTGCTGCTCAGTGCTTGGAAGGGTACATTACTGAGGTTATTTCCCAAAGATTATATGTCAGTAAATAATTTATGCCAGCACATTGTGTGTTAACGGCTTTTTATTTCTTTACTTACTGCATTTTGTAAGAGACAATTCCGTATCGTGGCAGCGTTCGCTATATTGCTTAGCTGCTGATGTGCATGTCTTCTGTGGCTGCTACCTGAAATATAAACTGTCTCTTTGTGCCAGAGGATTTTCAGCGTAGCAAATGAAGGCGTGTGCATCAGCCGTTGTTGTGTGACATGAATCGGGGGCATTTTCGTTTTTTACATGAGAATGTAACAGATTATTAGTGTTGAAATCGTGGGCTGCATGATGCCTAATAACCTAATAACCATTTGCTCTCCCGTCATTTGTGCCCTGATTTTATTTGTGGTGTGCTATTATTTGCTGCTTCGAGGTCTTGAAAGACATTCATTGCACTCACAAAGGGTGTCACATTGTACGACAAGAGCAAAGGTGGTATCACTCCTTTGTGCCACCCAGCTGTACGGCGTCCAGCCTCCGTGTCACTCTGTCACTCTGTCCTCTCAATGTGAACCAGATGCAACAGGCACCGGGGATGTTTGAGCATAATCAAAACATACGATTACATCAACATAACACTGGCAAGATGCTTGTAGATAGCCCCTAGAAATTACAGCCACAGCCCCCACCACCATCACCCCCCGGCCACACACACACACACACACACACACACACACACACACACACCCCATCTGTTCATTTCACTTGGTATTGATCCCACCAGTCTAATCTGCAAAGTCACTGATGCCCTTACCTGATACAGAGCAGGGAGAATGTAAAGATTGTAGTATAGTCGCACAGATCGAGAGAGAGATACCGACTCTATGTGTGTGTGTGTGTGTGTGTGTGTGTGTGTGTGTGTGTGTGTGTGCGTGTCGGGTACGTGCTGGATGGTATAGAATTATCTGACACACTTCCCAATGCACATGTAAGGCATGAAAACAGTGGAGCAGAGTGGAGGGGATCAAACGGCTTATCCTCCCCGGGTCCATTTCGCAATTTTCTCCCCAAATTATGTGATTGAAATCAGTTGCCATGGAAACAGGAGATTGGGGGGGGGTGACTGGATCCGTGTTAGAATAGCAGCGCGAGTGTCCACGCTCAATGTAAAGCTTCCCGTTTACTGTACCATATATTGGTAGACGTCAGATTGATGTTGTTGTTGTCTAATTGAAAGTCTGCCGGTTAGTGGACGGGCCCTGGCTTCCCCACCATCTTATTTGTTAATGTTAATGTGACTTTTTCTAATTGCTTTTCATTTGCAGCCATAATCACAGCTTTGTTAATTACATGAATATTTCAGCGCCAAGCTCATTACGGGGGCCAGCATATTTCCTTCTTTTTCTGGCACGCGCTCTGCGACACTCGGTCTCACTCTCTTTCCTTCTCTGTTACACACACACGCGCGCGCTCGGCGCAGACACACGCAAATTGCTCGATTTAGCTAATTAATGCATGACTTATTGACCGCCCCGTGCCGTACCTCACATTTCTATACACTCACCCACGCGCGCAGGCATGCTGCATGGGTGGATCACGTAATGCGCAGAGGGAGTCAGTGCAACAAAAATGTCCTTAAATGCTAAATCAGAGCTTCCGTGTCTGCATTGAACTGGAATCGAAGCCCAGTGTTAATGCCTAAAGCTAGGCTTTGTGTCAGGGAACCCTGGGGTTTACCTACAGAAGCACTACAGTCGGTTTCAATCACACATGCACATGTTACATGATATTGCGTAGCTGCTTTGCATTTAAATGGGAAGAGACATATGGAGTTGCTCACACCTACTGGGCCGACATGCTCCATCGTCACCACCATGACGTCCTTTTGTCCTGTGTCTCACCCTTTTGATCTCTCTCTGTGCTTGTCTGCAGGTCTTCCGGCCCTAGTTGTTGCGGTGTCGGTGGGTTTCACAAGAGCCAGAGGTTACGGCACAGCCAGCTAGTGAGTACCACTTCCCGACCCGTCCCTCGCACAAATCATGTCTCCCTTTGGAAATCGCCATCTTTTTTTTTTTTTTTTACGTCTGTTTTGTGTTTGGACGGACTCGAGGCACAGCACCATCTATTGCCCTTGCTGCTTACCATTCAAAGCAAGTTTTCCCTTCACCTTTTCAAATAGTCTATCTTCCCTTTTGTCCCGAAGGTTTCTAAGCTTACGTCTATTTCACAAAAATTTATTTTCATACAACTTTATTTTATAACTTGCCAGGGGTGCTCATCGATTCATCCAGCGGAGGCTCTGCTATAAACAGACGAAATAAGCTCTGAATCTATTTTTCACATTATTTGTCTCAACAAAACAGTCCGTTTCCCACACACTCACCTATCCAGCCAATATCTAAAAATATCCATCCCTGTTCAGTGTCACAGGGGGACTGGAGGCTGTCCCAGCATGCATTTGGTGAAATGCAGCACACATCTCAGCAGAGGTGGAGGAAGTATTCAGATTCTTTACTGAAATAAAATTAAAACACTGTGAACATACTCCCAAGTTCTCACTCTGCAGGAAAATGTCCCGTCAGTGTTTTTGTGTTATATCTGATGTTTTCAGATTAATATCTCTGTTGCTTTAATGTGTGTGTTGCACGTTACCGCTGTGAATGTTAATGGATGAGCTTATTTAAATACTGTACACAAAGTTTGATGGTCTTATCTACAGCCATGCTTCATATTCTGTGAGATCATCATGTGTTTATGGCGTCACTGTCGTATCAGAACCACGTATCTCTGCCAAGTCAACTTTTCATGAACTTGAAGGGGCACGATGGGATGATTTTTGCGAGCTAATTCGATCAGATCAGATTAGATAGACTTTATTTATCCCACAACGGGGAAATTCACTTGTTACAACAGCTCAAGATGCAACAACAACAACAGGAGAGAGTCAGGCAAATACATTAATACAGTTAAATAGAAAATAAATAGAAAAAGTAAGATGTTTACAAGAGGGTTTTTGAAGAGTAGGATTAGGCCTGTCACGATAATACATTTTGTTGGACGATAAATTGTCCAATAAATTATCGCGATAAGCGATAATATCGTCGTTTTGAGACCATTTTTCAACTAATATAATGATAGTGGCATAATAATGCAAGTACACCCTTTCAAAGATCAACACACTTTTACTGATATTTTAAATATCCAAAATAAATAAACAAAACAACCAGAAACAATAAATAAAAAGGACTCTCAGGCTCCGATCCGGTTTTGGAGTACCGCAGTTATAGGTATGTGATATAAAAACAACAACAGGAAATGTTCCTGACCGAAGGATTAGTAGAAGAGCTTGTATTTGTCTCTAACAGAAGGACTTCATCATTTTCATTTATCAGAAACATTCAATATCAAAAAGATGCCAAACTTGGAGATTAATGCTTTTCGCTGGACAACATTATGAGAAACTAAGTAAGCGAGGGAGATGTATACACTCGCTTCAAACAAAAAATTCAAGTACAAGTACATAGAATTTATATCCAAGTACATTACTTGGGTAAATGTACTCATTTACATTCACAAGCTCGTTTAATTGGCACAAGACAATGTTGTTGATGCCAGATTTAACAGGGGGTTGTCAAGATTCTATTAAAAATACATTAAAGCCCCTGAAAACTAAAAAAGTATTTCACTCTAACTTTAAATATTCATTAATATGAGCAACAAAGACAAAATCTTACATCTCTCATGTGAGATTAACTTTTCTGACTTGAACAGAAAATGTCTCGCTTATGTTGGACTTGGTTTAAGGATGAAGCGGAGTTTTTAGGACCCTTTAAAACAACATTTTTTTGAGTCCTCACATGTTTTTTTTAAAAGGTATCTTGAGAAAATGTTTATCTACACTTGTCAGATGAGCGGCAACAGGTTTGTGGGCAATCAAATGCAGTGCTTGTGTAATATTTATATTGAGTCCGACATCACATCAGGACATTTCAGCAGCCGTGTGGGATGTGTAAAGCTTGTTGTGTTTGCACTGGAGCGCAACATTTAAACAGCACTATTGACAATTACTGTTGGGCTCCGTTACCCGGTCAATGGTTTAATTGATTCAATGAAAACACATTTTTAAAACATATTTACAAATGTGTTCCCTCTTATTTTAATTACCAGCTCATTAATAGGAGGACTGCATGTGAGCTTTCGAGGCCGTGTGTTCCTCATCTTCCTTTTTTTATTGAGCTGCAATTAACACAACAGGCGGGTTGGAGCACGCACTGATGACATCACCGGAGGACACGTTTAATGTCATTAAGCTTTCGCGCCGAATGAAATTTCACAAGACCATTTACAGTTTGTGTTTTTTTAGGTAATGTACACGATAAACTGCCTCAACACTGAGGGCAATATTTACAGAAACGGGCACTTAAACACCCAACGAAATGACTGCCGCATCCTCACAAAAGCAAGTAAATGTGACCCTTAAATGGTTGTGTACTTGGTGTGGATAAGTGCTCGGCCCTCACAGCGAGTGAAATGTGAGACCTGAATGTGATGAGGTGATATTTGACAACACCCGTAGCTCTGTGATTTTGAGCTGAAAACACTTCCCTGTTCTTCTTTTCCTCTAGCTGCTGGTTGTCCTTGGAGGGCGGTCTGCTTTACGCCTTCGTTGGGCCCGCCGCTGTCATTGTATTGGTGAGTCCATCCAGCACACTCTCTCCCTCATCAAGGTCTCCCCCTCGCCGGACGCATTGCATAATTCTACAAATATTTCACTACATTAGCCTCCGAGCTGAGGGGCTTTAAAGCAGCTGCTCTCTGAGGATTTCCCTCTTCCTTTCACTCCCTTCATGCGCTTATGAGCATTCACACTCGGGGTGTCCACGACAAAATGATGAGACGAGCACTTTGATCCTCGAGTTTAAAATGTCAGCCCAGAGAGAAAAAAAAAAAACTCAAATATATTCCAGCAGACAAGAGCAAACAAATGCCTGGACTGAATTTTAGCCCTGCAGCCAAAAATCTCACTCTTATGTTTAGCTTCAAAGTATGAGTCACTGAATCTTTCTTTTACTAGCAAAGGCTTCCTTTCAGATATAAATGTGCGTAACGCCGTGCAAACCCCATCATAATGATACTTCCTTAGTTTCTGTTTGCAAATTGCTACAAAACAACAACAGATACAGCTTTAGATTGTCGCACCGCATCTCTGCAAATTGAGTGCATTGATTTCATCTCAGTGGTGTTTTAATCATCTGTTGTTGTGCGCTTGCTGAATGTGGCTGTTTCTAGAGTCAGTTTATTCCCTCCTAAATGAATCCCCGGGTGGATATTTCCACCGCTAAGCTTAATAAGTCTGGATGGGGGACTTAACTTCGGTTCGGTAATTGCTGTGGCTGCGGCTGCTGTTGTTGTATTTGCCTGTGATATTTGCTCGTCCTGTTGCTTTGCACACTTACCGGGTATTAAGTGTCGGAAAGGAAGCGTGGATCAGGCGCCATCGCAGGTGTGCGGAGTGATGGGCATGTTTTTGAAGTCAATTCGTGGCAGGAGAGTGGCAGTTTGACAGTTTCCTCAAGCTGCGGTTTGGGACGTGAGTCAACACGGTGTTATATAGTGCTGAATATTCATTATTGTGATAATGTGGTTAGATAGATATACTTCATTACAGTTGCCGGTTGCTTCCGGTACTTACTTAGAAGACAGAGAGGTTGTTGCTTCATCTCCATAAATGCATACATTAGGAGAAAAGAGAGGGTAGGCGTTTTGGGTCTCGGAGATCGGATCCATCATGTGAAATCAAAGGACAGTTATCCTCAAAGGATGTGTGTCAGTGTCTGCCTGGTGTTTTTTTGGACAGTTTCCAACTCTCCACCCTTTTCTGCCTCCACAATGTCGATGTAGACTCCACACCCCAGCTGCTGTGTAATGGTCCCCGGCCCCCTGGTGTTGTTGCCGAGGCCCCACTCTAACAAACAGCTGTAATGAGAGTGGGACGTCGGGCAGAGAAACACAGACCTTCCCACAGGACTCTTCTCTAATTAATGAACCTGGCCTTGGGCAAATAGCAGAACAGGATGATGCTGACTCACAGAGCTGGGGCCAGGCATGACTGGCATGACAATGGCGCTTTCACAGTCTGGCACATCCTGGGCAGTTGTCGGCAGCAACACACTATTGAGGGGAAAGGAGATCGGAGAGGGAGAGTTTTTAAGTAAATTGCAAAAGCTGCCAAATGCACCGTGGATGGAGCAAAAAGGAACGGGGCTCCAAGTACAAATCTGGCTTTTGCAAAATCAGGAAATTCACCTGACCCCATGAAAGACAGACTTAAAACTCCACAACCACTCAGCTCTTTCCTTGAGATATTTTTTTTTGCGTTTTGTGCATTGAATCTATCACATTCTTCTGCCTGAAAATAAGCAGCTCTCGGTGACAGATAAAGGAAGGGATCCAGGCAGACATTCGGTGTAAGGTGATAAGGTAGATAATATAGGTATGTACTAGAGCATGAATGTCATTTGTGGCACTTCTCCGCTGACATCAGAATGCAGGCAGATGAATAACAACACAGAGGCTGTGCAGAGAAACCCGTGGAGGGTGGAAGAAAGAGTACGGATGAATGTCGGAAATTGGGATTAGAAGGAACATGTCGCCAGAATAGAAAATCTCCCATATGGGCAGGAATTCAGAGTGGAAGGTCTGTGTGTGCATGTGTGTGTGTCACTGGGACATTATAGCCAGATGTTTGGCAGGCTTAGCTGTGGGCTCCTCATTAGCAAGAGAAGAAAAGCCAAGATAAAAAGCAACTGGTGTTATTTTTTGTTTGTTTTTTTTCCCCTATTTTTTGCAGTGACCACAAATAGAAAAAGAAAAAACTGTGTAGTGACTTTCATATCAATGAATTGAAGATTCTGGTGATAGATTTGGTAGAATGGGTGACAGTGTCGATATATGTAAATATAACTGGACAACGCTACAGACTCAGAGTTAAATTGCAGTAACGTATGATGCTGATCAGCCAGTGTAATTTAGGGGTAAAAAAACAACAACTAGTACAGCTAATTTAGGGTTTTAAACGGTTTTGACCACTATTTTACATTTTTGACTGCCGGATCCAAAAACGTTCATTCACAATTGGTGACAAGCAGCATTGTTTCAGCGGCAGCAGTGAAGAAGAAGACTGATGATGGATGTTTCAAAGTGTTTTATGGGGAAAGAAATACATTCAACATGTTTGTTAGACCTCAAAGATACACACAGTAGGATTTGGTGGGCTTTGTTTGTTTATAAGCAAACTTCACAGAGCACTTTTATAATTGGCCCAGTTTCTCTCCACGACACTGCGCTCAGAACTGCCGCTAGTGGCCGGAGGCAATTCTGCCACAATCAGAGGAATCTGAGAAGAAAAAAAAAACACTTCTAGACCCTAAAACCTTGGATGAATTGGTGAAATGTAAAGTTACATGTGTATCAATTGAATAACAGATGCATTATTTATATGTGTCAAAAACACATTTTGAAAGTGCCTCTATTGTCCTAACATAGTGGCAATCACAACCAAAAATCATGGCATCGCAAATATCTGTGTAAAGTTGGGATGCTGTCATGTAAAAGGTTTCAAAAGTATATTTCACTTCCTCCTCTACATTATCGCGAGTGTCATTTTGAACATTTTTTTCATTTTAACAACTGCAAGTAATAGCTGCCTGCCACGAAATCTGTGTGTACTTTGTGTATAATGTGATTGAGATAAGCTTAAAACTCCTCTGCCTGGCAGCCCTGGAAGCAAAATCACTGTCACTTTCAGTCGCGAGTCTCTGGGACAATTAAAGAGTCATCCTCAATCAACCGAAGCATTAAGAAACTGAAATATAGAAAAACTGTGCATGAATTGAATCCCTGCCGGCAACCTATCAGCTGTAACAATCCTGATCAAACTCTCCTCTCCGTCTCTCTCAGGTGAATATGCTCATTGGAATCGTCGTCTTTAACAAGCTCATGTCTCGAGACGGCATCTCAGACAAGTCTAAAAAGCAGCGAGCGGGGTAAGTTAAAACTTCCTAAACCCTCACACGAACACACACACACTCCCACAAAACACACACTGCTTACTCATCCATCCGCTCCATTCTTGGTGGAAACCGATGACAAATTTGCTGCGTTAGATACATTTTGCCTTCTGTCAGACGCAAACTCGGGGAGACAACGTTTTCACGGCAACTCACTCGAGCAGCTTTCAGGGGTCTCGCACGCCGACTCGTGCACCTGCGCCTCCAGAAAACAAGGATCAAAAAACCACAATTCAATTTTAGCGACAAAATGACATCTGTTATGTTGCTTTGTGAAATCTATCCGCACTTCAATTCCAGTTCCCATCTATTTACCTCAATTTTATGTGACATGGACGGATACGGTTGATGTGAAAATCGATGACAGATGGAATTCTAATTACACACTGTAAACACCAGGATTATGAGGATGGAATCTTATGCACTATTGAAATCCCATTAGATTTCTATCCGTTGTTCCTCCAGACAAACATGCACGCACGATATAGTTTGCATACATAACAGGCGTGCATGCATATGCATCCGCCCGACACCATTACTTCTGTTAACGCAGTTATTGGCGGTTGTTGATCATCTTTGCTAATCCTGTGCGCGGAGGTTTCCTCAGCTCTTGCAGCCAAATCCATGTTTTCCATTTCCATACCTATTGATTCCATTGTCTTCTCTCTCTTCCTCTCTTACAGTCTTCTGCCTCTTGCTCATTTCGTTTCCTCAGACATCTGCCTCCCGCGCGAATTGAAATTGATCACTTGTGTATTGCCGCAAGGGTTAACGCAGGCAGAGATTGGCTCTCTGGGGGGGGGCGATAATCTTTTGTTACCTGGTGATGCAACTGAGATTAAATCACCTGATGTGTGCAAACACGTCCACGCACGGCCGCAAACAGATTTACCCTTCATTGTTACAAGCCAAAGCTCTTAGTCTTCTCTGAGAAGTAAGCACATTTCCTCCCAGATTCTCAGAAGTGTTTCGAAAGCACACACACACGTATCCGAGCGCTCCTGCGCGCAGCGGTCGGTCGTGTTGCTAACAGGACAGGCTGTCATTAGCATAATGTATTTCCTTATGAAGCCGTGGGGATGTGGCTGGCACTAAGGCAATGAGCTGTGATGGGATGCTAATGTAGCATAGCCCGCGCATGGCCCCATCATTCTCCACTTGCAATATATATATATATGCACACACACACACACACACTCGCACACTGTTTCTCTCCATGTGAGTAGTCAACTGTAAGCAAACAACCAACGGAGTCTTTTTCTTCCTTTACAGTCCCATAAAGCGTCATTGTGCACAGTCACATGGACTCAAACAACACGCACACACACACACACACACACACCTCCACGACACTTGCAGTGCATTGAGATGTTTTTTGTATTTCCTGTCTGTGTCCCTGTGATCTGTTAATCCACATGACTCTGCTGTAACATTACAATGTCCGTCTCTCACGTTCTCTCTACTTGCTCTGGATCAATCTTTGTATTCTGACTGTTATTCATTGCTGCTACTTTTCAAGATCTGGTTTTAATTTGCCTTTCTTTCTTT
>OMLP01012944.1:0-21793 GCA_900302685.1 Spondyliosoma cantharus | reverse complement strand
GTTTCCAGTGGGATATGTTTTTATTACTCTGTATGTGGAGGGGAAGGTGTTCTCTTTTAGTTCTAATCAGCTCCTTTGTCTTGGAGGTGCCAAGGACCAGGTTGCTGTCCTCACACCACCTCGCAAGACAGTTCACCTCAAACCTGTATGCTGTCTCTCTCCTCCTTGTGTGCAATCAGGCCCACCACAGTGGTGTCGGTCAGCAAATTTTATGATGGAGTTGGAGGTGTAGATGGGGGTGAAGTCATTTGTGAAGACTGTGGAGAGCATTGGGCTCAGCACACAGCCTTTGTGGGGTGCCTGTGTTTAGGATGAGGGTGGAGGAAGTTATCAATTATGAAACCTAATTTTCTTTAAAACATTTTTTAATCGAGTCACTGGGATAGGCTCCAGTAATCCCCCTGAAAAAGGGGGACAATAACATCACCGCAACCCCGCGAGGAAAAAAGCGGGCAAGAAAACGAAACATTTTTTAATCAATTATGATTGGATAGTTATCTAGATGTGGAGAATGTGTGAAGCTCCGTGTCATATTTCTGCGGAGCTACATCTGGAAACGGGAGCAGAGTGAGACGTCTTTATTTTAGCTCTGGAAAAGGGTGCAGAGTGAGACATCTTCCCAGCTGCTTTGTCATGAACCATCTGTGCTCCCTTTTAGTCCCGTCCCCGGAAACTGAACATCATCCGCGCGCGGGATTCAATTTTTTAGAGGCAGCCGGCGGGCAGTCCGGCAGTCAGTCTGCACGAGAGGAGGGTACAAACAAACGAACAACAACAACACGCACACAACCTGTGTCTACCTCCCTGTCAGGATTAACAACCTGGAAGAGATTGTTTTAAACATGGCAACTCCACCAAAGAGGCCGTTCCGTCAGTCCGCCAGTCCGCAGTTTAACGACAGCTTCTCCCGCAGACACAAGAAGATCTCCATCGAGGGAAACATCGGTGAGTTCAGAAACCGAAGCGGACTGATCACCGCTGTTTTTAGTACCAGCAGTGTGTTTGATGATCTCTAGTTTAAAACAGTTAAAACTACTACGTCGTGCTTCTAACAACAAGTTGCTGTGTGTGGGAGGAACATGGAGGATTGTAGTTTTAAACAGTTGGAGATCAAATTGTAACCCGCCTTGTCGGAGCTGATTGGCGCCAAATTGAACCGGTCAGATAAACAAGACGGTCACAAAATGTTCCCTTACCAATGATCGATAATCTAAAAAGCTTTGACTTCCGGTCATGGTGTTTTTTTATTTCATTTTTTATTGATGCTTGAGTACATTGATGTGCACAAACTCTATTAAATCAAAAAGTCCAACATTGCTACTCAAGTAAAAATCGAGATGCAATATCAGCAAAATATGGCGTTACTTGATCAAAAGTAAAAGTACTCACCATACAGTAGAGTGTAACAATGGTGTGTGACTTCATAATGTTGTATTTTGGGATTTTAACTGGATCGTGCATTTACGTGCATTTCAGCATTTCACAAGTAGGTACAGCATGTTCTGTGAACTGACAATGGTGGAATGCAACTTAGGACATTTACTCAAGTTGAAATTGATTACAATTTTGAGGTAACGTTACCTGTATTTAACTTCAGTATTTCCATTCCCCTACATTTCAGGGAAAATATTCTAGTTTTGCTCCACTTCATGTATTTAATTACTTGGGTTATTAGTTGCATTAGTTACTTTGCAGATTACATGCTGCTCAGAGCAGTAGAACATTTTTAAATTAGATTAATGCATTTTCTATATTATATTTTTTTTTTATATACTCCTTTTTATATGCTTGCATACATCTATTGGCAAATATTACTTTTGATACTTAAGTACAGGTTATATCAGATATTTTAAGACTCATTCTTAAGTATTATTGATATGGATGATATTTTAACATATCTTTGACCTTTGATTTTATTATATGAGTGTATTTTTACGCTGTAGCACAGATGATGGTTTAATTATTCTGGCACAAGCACCATAAAACTGTATTTAAGTACTGAGTGTCTGTCTCAGCTGCTGGGAAGTCCACCTTCGTGCGTGTCCTTGAGGGGGCATCAGAGGACTGGGAGGTGATTCCTGAACCCATCGGGAAATGGTGCAACATCCAAAACGACAGCGATGATGTTTACCAGGTGAATATGCAGCTCCAGAACACAACTATAGCTTCAATTAATCTATTTTTGACAAAGGAAAAAAGGCAAAATTGTCTTTACTATGAAGACTTTCTGGTTTCTTTATCCCCTTATGACCGTAAAGTGATTATCCTTCGGTTGTGGAGAAAAAAAGATATTTGAGAGTGTCATCTTGGGCTTTGGGACACACTGATTGACATTTTTCACCATTTTCTGACATTTTATAGACAACCAATCAATCAGTCATTATGAGTGGTAGATAAAAGAGTTCCTCTCCTTTCAGATTAAAAGCTTTATTTATGTCCTATTCATAAATTTGCATCTTCCCCGACAAACACACCGATGGCAGCCAGCTACTATCAGGACAAAACTGGGGTTCAGTGTCTTGCCCAGGGACACTTTGACTTTACAACTACAAAGATATCACATGTGTACCTATCTGTCTGCAGGAGCTGAGTTCCTCTCAGAAGAGTGGAGGAAACCTGCTGCAGATGTTGTACGATAAACCGAGCCGCTGGTCCTACACCTTCCAGGTAACTACATCTGACTCTGCACATTCAAGTGGTGCTGGTGAGCAATAAGGGGAGCTGTTTCACAAAGACTAAGACTCAACCGTCTGTCTTCATCCTTCTGTCTGTCAGAGTTACGCCTGTCTAAGCAGAGTTCGCTCTCAACTTCAGTCTCCGTCGATGAAACTTCAGCAGGCTGAAAACCCTGTTCAGTTCTACGAACGCTCTGTCTACTCTGACAGGTAACTACACACCCACACACCTTAGACAGGTAACCTCGCACACCTGAGACAGGCTTAGGGTACCCATGTTAACCTCGTGTATTGTGTGTACAGGTACGTGTTTGCATCCAACCTGTTTGAGTGCGGTAATCTGACAGAAACAGAGTGGAGTGTTTATCAGGACTGGCACACCTGGTTACTAAACCAGTTTGAACCTGACCTTGCCCTCGACGCCATCATCTACCTGAGAGCTCAGCCACAGGTACTACAGCTGCTACTGTTAATACTGCAGCTGCTGCTACTACTACTACTGCAGCTACTGTTGGTATTTTTACTAATACTAATACTACTTCTAATGTTACTAATACTCCTACTTCTGTTCTTTCTACTGCTACTACTGCTAGTTCTATTACTACTACTACTACTATTAATGCAGCCACTGCTATTATTTACTACTTCTGATCTTTCTATTACTACGACTGTTGCCGAGTACTACTATTCTTGCTGCTGCTTCTTATATCACTCTTATTATTACTACTGCTACTCTTACTATTACTCCTAATGTCAATTATACTAGTCTTGCTGCTGCCTGCTGCTTATAGGGTTTTAACAGTTCTTGTGTTCATGCCAAACCATCTCAGTTAGAGGTAGATTGCTGCTGCTGCCCCATTATTACGTGCTACTACAGCATTAAAACATGTTATATATCAGTGTTTCCCATACATATGAATAGCAGCGGCAGCTGTTGTGGAGGAGGGGGACAGAGGAGAGTATATAGGGGGCTGCATTTTTATCTCTGATGTTATGTCAATTTTTGCTATGGACACTTAATATCTCAGTCAATGAAGTTGAACATACCTGCAAGTAAAACAAAGGAACAGAGAGGAGTGAACTCTGCCTCAGAACTATAGAGACTAAAGTTAAAAATATTTCTTGCTACTGACACTTTCCAGACCAATTCACAAACACAAGTAAAGCAGTCAGCGTATGAAAATGAACTTAATGGAAACATCCCAGATGGCGTACTTTGCAAACATACAGAATAAATGTCCGTGTGTGACACCTCCACTGCTACAATTTAATCCTAGGAGAAACACTGTATGTTTCTAGCGCTGCCTTCAGTCTCACACTATTTCTCTGTAAATTTCAGCGGTGTATGCAGCGGTTGCTCCACCGGGGCAGGGAGGAGGAGCAGGGGATTCCTCTGGAGTATCTTGAACAGCTTCATTTCAAACATGAATCCTGGCTCTTCCACAGGAACCTCAGGTAAACATCACTACTGAGCATGCTCACAACACAGCACAGGGACAACCCCCAAAGGCTCAATACATTTACAGTTTTTATCCCACCTCTCTTTTTCAAGTGCCCTTTTGCCCCTCATAACAGTTACAATGTTGAAATCTCTCCTTTAGAAAGGGGACAGCCCTTTAAGTCCCTTATATATCATCAGTTCTTGCCAATGCGGTTTACTTAAATGAATGCAACAACTTCAATAACTGTATTAATAGTTTGTGTTTGTGTGTGTTCAGGTTGGACTTTGAGTATTTGAATGACCTTCCTGTTCTCATTCTGGATGTCGACGACGACTTCAAGAATGATCGGATCAAACAGGAAGCCATCATTGACAAGGTTCTATTTTACTTCACTTGTCTCTACTTTGTTCTATTCTTTTTCACTTCTGAGGATCTTTATTCTGCAATTTTATCTGACCTGGAGTCTGTTTTCTCCTGCAGGTCAGAGAGTTTCTCACCACGCTGTAGAAATGTGTGCAGTGTGAGCAGTGTGATCTGCTGATTGGATGACCCAGATACACATTGTAAATGTTTCTTGTTGGATTGTCAAAACTTCTTGTTTTTTTAACTCGGTTAGTCCGACCCCTTCTGGGTCAGTCAGTGTGGTGTTAACAATGCAGAACTTGACTGAAAGCTTTTTTTTTTGCTGCAGAGTTTTAGCCTTTTACTCCACTTCATGTGTATATATATTTTGTATTCCTATTTTTGTACATATCTATTGAAATATTATCCGTAGTGTGTGTGCGTGTGTGGAAACTTTATGTAGTTTAATGAATTACTTTGATATTTATGCTTCAGTGCTTTTTTGTGGTGAAAGTGATGTCATTGAACTCACCATGATCCCTTCAGTGACGAACAAACGTTTTCTCTGTAAATATGACTCAATAAAGAATTGCAGACTGAAAATGTTTGATTTAACATTTGAAATGTTGTCATATCAAACTTGATTTAAAAATAATAAAATAATCACGTACAGATCAAGCACAATAACCCCTGAGTACCTCTGAGTAACAAAAATAAACACGTCATATGTCTGTTGTATATACTTCAGTATTACTGCATTACTGTAATACTGTCAGATCTGATGACATAACTGTTTTTTGTACAAACTTGAATTTAGCAACAACAAAAAAAACATTTGGAGCACTTTTTTTAATGCAGAAGTGAACAACAATAAAAATAAATCATGTTAAAGGGTAAATAATATAATATACAATAACATTAAAGTCAATACAATTAAATATAATAAAACTGAACATTTTAAATTTGATGCAGGAGATCTGAATGGTTCAAACGTTACAATTAATTTTGGGTTTTAAACACATCTTTTTAATTGTTTGATCTACTGTGATGTCACACAATGAAAGGGGGTCACAGTAGAGGACATTTGTGCTAACATGCAAACAGCAGCTGACAATGATTGTAGTTGAGTTCAACTTTGTTGTGTTAATGTTCAACAATTCATGTCAATGTTTTGTTGTTCATCATGAGTCAACATGTTTGCGTTGATGTAATATAGCCATAAAACACACAATGCAAATCATTGACAAAACAAAAGCACTGGGTGACAAGAGATATGAAATGAATAGAACTATGAAAAGCTTTGAATGAAGCTGCATATTATAATATAATCTTAGAAATACTCAGATTTGAATATTAAAAACACTTATTTAATACAACTTATGTGGAAACAATAAATATGAACTGCATATAAAAAGCATAGAATAAGCTGATACTGCAAGTACAATGTTAAACCAAATGATAATGATAGGTTTCTCTGTTCAGTCTGTCCCTTCAGCCCGTCTGCTGTGTCCTTCACTGTCGTGTTGCCTGGAGCTGAAACCTGCTGAGACGTTTGTTGTTTGAAACTCAGTCGGATGAATTCCAGGAGAGAAAAACTTCAGAGACTCAGTGAGAAGCTAGAACATGAAAACAAACTCAGAGGAGGAGTTTTTTACAAGTCAAAGCCCTGCAGGAGGAGGTCTAGGAGAGTGTTGAACAAATTAGTTGTTACACTTCCTGTTGCTGCTTTCCAATGAACTGTGTGAGGCCTCTATTGTGAAAAAGTCACCGGAAGTCCTGGGTGACAGTCTGCAGCTTCACTCAGTCTGGTTTTATTAGGGTTAAGATTGTATTTACTCACACTAACTGAAACACAAATGATTGTCAAACCAGGTAAAAACATTGGGTCACTTGTGTAAACGGTGTCTCTCAAACACTTAACAGATAGAAGCCACCAGGAGAGAGACAAAGAGTTGGTGCAGTCACTTATTAATGTTCATGTGTCTGTTAACTACTTCTTCACACTCTCCACCCCTCTTTCCACCTGTCTCTCCATCATACTCCCCCTCAGACCTCCAGTCGTCCGCCAGCCTGCAAACTGTAAGTATGTTTTCATTCATTTCCAGAGAAAATCCTCTTTTCTTTCTGTTTTCATGTAGTTGCAGCTGCAGTAATCCTTTAAGAGCTCTCACCAGACTCCATGCAAATATTTCACCGTTTTAGAGTTCACTGTAAACCACTGCTGCAGCACTCTTGAGTTGAGTTATGGAGAGTTGATAGATAGATAGATAGATAGATAGATAGATAGATAGATGTGTGCATTATAAAGTTTGATGGCACCAGGAAGGAACGATTTCCTGTGCCGTTCCTTTAGGCAGTGGGGTTGAATGAGTCTGTTGCTGAAACTGCTCTTAAACTTGTCCAAAGTCTTGTGAAGGGGGTTAGAGGCATTGTCCATTATTGCCAGCAGTTTTGCCAGAATCCTGTCCTCCTCCAGGGTGACAAGCTTAGAGCCAACGACAGACTCTGCCTTCTTGATGAGTTTATTCAGTCTGTTGGCGTCCCTTGCTCTGATGCCCGCAACCCAGGACATAAGGATACTACAGCTGTACAACAAAGCTTTTTGAAAGACGGATACACTAGAATGTGCAGTGAAATGTCTGAGGTTTGGGATAATTTGGAACAGGCTTTAAATGGTTATGGACAAAGTTTGGGTTAGCTTGGTGGAGGTTTGGAACAGTTTTTGTGCTTCACTGTTTCACCATTGAAAACTTGTTTTGTATTTTTATTTGTGTATGTGTTGTATATGTATTTTTATAAATTTGTCTTGTTCTTGTTCATTCAGTTGGAACCAGACCTCGAATCCTGAAAACACAAGACATCCGTTTGTATTATTATTATTATTATTGTTGTTGTTGTTGTTATCAATATATGAACACCTGTGTTGGTGGAGGAGCTAAAGACATGAACAATACGTTTTAGAACATATTTTAATACATTTAAATTTGCACCTAAAAATACAAGATCATAAAACTGAAGAAATTGGACTGAAGAGATGGGATTTGGTGATCTGCTGGAGCAGGTGAGTGGACTGTGCTGTTCCTAATTATTCTGAAATTAGTTCAACTGAACACTGGTCAAGGTAGACCAGGTGTGATGCAGGTGTGTAACATGTGCTTACTGTCCCTTCTGATTGCCATGGTGAGGTGGGCGGGTTCGGCAGGTACCAGTGGCTCCACGTGACTCTGATTAGTATACCTGGTTTACTGATGGCCAGTCAGAACCTGCTGAATAACTTCATCTCTGGAATCCCCACCCACCACTGCAGCCTGCCAGCCAATCACAGCCTCTACAACCTGTCACACCAACAGGTAACCTGTCTGTGTAAAATTTCATGACACCTGTCTGACACCTGTCTCACTACTTGGTAACCTGCCTGACACTACTTGGTGACCAGACTCACTACAAAGTAACCTGTCTTAGTACCAGGTAACCTGTATCACTACCAGGTAACCTGCCTGACACTACCAGGTGACCTATATGTCTGATCTCATTAAGTAATGAATCCGCTTATTACGGTGATGGATGAATGTGTGTAGTGAAGACACTGGGACTATACGGTATCTGGCGTTGGTTCAGGGGTTATCACAAATTTCACACCGGGGTGCCGGCCAGAACACCAACTTAAGGCCAATTAACTTTCAGAGGGTCCAAATGAAGAGGAAGGTGATGGATAATTCAGGTGTTTAATGCTCTCTTTTGTAGGTGATGAGGTCATGTAGTTTTTCTATATCAAAAGAACAATAACAGATTCACAAGTTAACAAAGAATAAAGCTCTTAATCTGTAATAAACATAATAAAGGAGTACTGAAATAACTGCATCTCCATTTGCCTCTAACTACCACTATCACAGCCCGGAAACACACCTCACCGTACTTACGGAGCAATAACAATAAACATAATACGTGATGTGACGTACACTCGATCAAAGGCAGGTGAGCTAAATGCTACAACTAACTTAAACAGTGATCACATGGCAAGTGCTAAAGCTACACATCAGAATGACAGAAATAATCTACGACTGCCGCAACGTAAATACAGTACATCAACAATATATATACAGACATACTTACTTTTCATCCACGGACAGACCACTTGTTGTGACATTAATGTACCGCTCAACATTAATCCTTCACCCTGCCATCTCACCGGAGCACATGCCTTTCTGATCGAGTGCCGTCAGTTACACTAGGGAACCAGCGGTGGGGGGGCGCTCCTGTATGAGCTGACCAACACTACCTCTCTGAAACATTACACCATGAATGTAATATGTCCCAACTTTAGGGCCTTTTCTACAGCCGCCCCCAAATGTATGTTATACATTTGCTCATCACTAAAGGCCATTGAGTCTATGGTTGAGATGAGGTCGTAGGAGGGAATTTATCCTCATCGTCTCCAGACGGAAGGGCAGGGAGACAACCAGCCTGGCAACCAGCCGGGTGTAAACCCTTTCTCTCACTTCCACATCAGGCCACCGGATGTGTCCATCAGGACTCAGATGAGTCTTGATCACTCTTCCTATAGGCCACAGGGCCCTGGGTAGTTGTGGATCAGTGATCATCACCACAGAGTCTTGAACGATGTCAGCTGGTGAAGCCTGCCACTTCTGGCAAACTTGAAGACTAGGCACATAGAGCCGGATGAAACAAGCCCAGAAGTGATCAGCCAGAATTTGGGAGTGCTTCCAACGGCGGCGACTGATGAGCTCATTCCCTGGGTAGACTACTTGAGGTAATGACCCATCCGACTGCCACATCAGAAGAACATTGGGCATCACTGGGTCTGGGTCACTAGCATCGGCAGACACATATCCCAGGGGCTTACTGTAAAGAATCCCTTCCACCTCAGTGAGCAGTGTGTGAAGCACTTCTTCTGCGACTGGTTGAGCACCCACGGTGGCATAGAGTGCACTCTTAACAGAGCGTATCTCCCTCTCCCACACCCCGCCGAAGTGGGGGGCTGCTGGGAGGTTAAAGTGTAAGGCAATCTTCTGTGGTGCAAGGTGCTCCTGTAAGGCTGGAGAGATCTCAGTGAAGGCCTCCTGTGGAGTTCCATCTCTCCTCCCTTGAAGTTTGTCCCCTGGTCGGAGAACAGCTCTGCAGGTGTTCCTCGGTGCACGATGAACTGACGAAGGGCCATCAGGTAGGCATCCGTATCAATGGCAGTCAGGAGGTCCAGGTGCACTGCCCTAGTGGTAAGACACTTGAAGATGATCCCCCATCTCTTCTCCCGCCGCCGGCCCACCTTGACTTCAAAGGGCCCAAAGCAGTCCATCCCTGTAGAATAAAAAGCAGGCTTGAACAGGCGCAAACGGGCCGATGGGAGGTCGGCCATCTTTGATACAGCTGGTTTGGCTCTCCAGCGCCGGCAGTCTGCGCAGCCGTACTGGTGGCGCCGAACCACCTCACGCCCTCGCAGGATCCAGAAAGAGCGCCGAAGCTCAGCAAACACCTGCTCTGGACCCGGGTGATGGAGTCGGATGTCAACATCCTGAATTAGAAGCTTAGTAGCTTGATGGCCTGAGTCTAGGATGACTGGATGAATAGCGATCAGCTCCAGGTCCTCTGATCGACGGAGACGTCCTCCAACACGGATGAGCTCTCCGCTCTCATCCACTTCAGGAGATAGCGTGAGAAGTTGGCTGCTTCTAGGGACTGGCTTCCCCACTTTCAGTAAACTGTACTCCTGTGGGAAACTATCCATCTGAGCTCTCTGAAGGATCAACCGCTCAGCTTGGCGATAATCCTCAGCAGTAGGGTGACCTTTAAAGTCGGCCGCCCCATGCAGCTCCCGCGCTGTTGCCTCCAGCAGTTCCCTCCAGGAGTTGTACTGGTTAAGGTCTGGAGCAGGCTGACTTAATACTACTGCCGTGACCCCACAGAAGACAGACTTGCACAGCTCTGATGCATCATGGGCTTGGTCAACTGAAGGGTCCTCTAGCCACAAATCTGGACCCTGCAGGTGAAAGGAGGGTCCCTGACTCCATCTGTTGGGCCCAACTAGTTCCCTCAGTCCTTTCCCTCGAGTCACATTATCAGCGGGGTTGTTTGCTGAATCAACATATCTCCAAACATGCCCGTCGGTCAACTCCTGAATCTCGGCCACGCGGGTGCCGACAAAGACCTTGAATCGGCAGGATTCTGATTTCAACCACATCAGCACGGTCGTCGTGTCAGACCACAAGATCATCTGTTCGATGTTGAGCGTGAGTTCTCTTCTTAGAACCTGTGCGAGCTGTTCCCCGGTAAGGGCAGCACAAAGTTCTAATTGGGGCATGGACTGGGACCGCTTGGGAGCGACTCTGGAGCGAGCCATCAGGAAGGAGAGATGCACTCCACCGGAGGTACGCAAGAGACCCATATGCTTCTTCAGAGGTGTCGCAGAATATGTGTACCTCTCTGTGAAGACTGCAGAGGTCCACCTCCTTAGGTAAGTATGATTAGGGCAGGGTGACCTGTGGTAGGACGTCCAGTTCATCCTCCCAAGCTTGCCACTGCTGCAGAAGCTCCTGGGGCAGTAGTGGGTCGTCCCAGCCTCGGTGCTTGTCCCAAAGATGCCGGACCAGTACCTTAGCCTGGGTGGTGTAGGGCAGGATGAACCCCAAGGGGTCATACTGACTTGCAAGAACCTTGTATATGTTGCGCATTGTGGGGACACCATAATCCACTTGGCGGTGCTTATAGCCAAGGACGTCAATGTGGAAGAGCCAGCTCAGCCACAGCATGAACTCTAGAGTGTCTGTCTTGTCCTG
Source organism: Spondyliosoma cantharus (assembly GCA_900302685.1). Taxonomy (NCBI): domain Eukaryota; kingdom Metazoa; phylum Chordata; class Actinopteri; order Spariformes; family Sparidae; genus Spondyliosoma; species Spondyliosoma cantharus. Next base: position 10,543 of record OMLP01012944.1, on the reverse strand, counting down.
AGCTAGCCATAGCTCCACGCTAGTAGAACGTCTCTCTTCAGGTAGGTGACCTATGACCTCTGGTTTGTTGCTGGCCCATTGACGTAGCTCGAACCCAGCTGATGCCAAGAGGGTCCTCAACTTGTCAACCAGGTGCCTTGCCTTGGCGATGGTGGGCATGCTCTGGAGGCAATTGTCCACATAAAAACACCTCTCGACTGACATCCTCATGTCTTCGTCCAGCTGGCTGTGGTCGTTGACGTGGCATTGTAAGGCAAACGTGGCACAGCACAGACTACACGTCGTTCCGAACGGTAGTACCTGCCATTCATACACCGCAGGAGATTCCCCTCAGGTAACATCACGCCAGACAAAGCGGAGGAGGGCACGATCTTCTGGGAGGAGGCGAACCTGGTGGAACATGCCCTTGATGTCTCCACTGATTGCTACTGCATGTTCTCGGAAGCATAGCAGGACTCCCAGAAGGGATGCACCTAAAGTCGGCCCAGGCAACAGGTAATCATTGAGGCTCTGTCCTCGGTACTGGTAGGAACAGTTGAAGACCAGTCTATTCTTGCCATTATGGCTTACCATATGGTGTGGGATGTACCAGGCCTCACGACCTTCGTCAGATGGCGTTTCAGGACCATACTTGATGACAGAGCCTGCCTTCATCAGTATCTCCATCTCCACCCTGTAGGATGTAGCCTGTGCAAGGTCTTTGGCCAGTCGCCGTTCCACGCCTCGCAAGGTGGACAAGATGACTTCTTTGGTAGCCTGAAGGAGTGGCATGTCCCTCCGGTGCAGCAGTGGGGTGGCATAACGGAGTATGCCCTCGACCTCGACTCTGGTGGTCTTGGTCTCGAGGATACTGATGGCCTCTTGGTCTTGCTTTGAGCGGGTGACGAGCTTCTCGCTCCTGAATGGGACCATATCAACCTGCCATAGTCTCTCAACATGTCTCACCAGTTCGCTCACCTGGGGTGCTACCGTTGTGAAGAGGCACTGCTGTGGGTGGGCAAGGTGGCGGACTACACTAGCTGGGCCCTGCAGTGTCCAACCCAGCTTCATGTGGATGGCAGCAGGTCCTCCTGGAGGTCCCAACCTGACAGGTTCAATGGGAGTGATGAGGTGGGGATGATCACTCCCAATGAGCAACACAGGTTTCACATCCATGAGGGTCTGTATAGGAAGGCCAATGAGGTGCTTGTACTTTCACCTGAGCTGCTTCATGGAGTATGACCAACTCCTGTGCGAGCGGTGGTGAGTGTACCATTAATCTTGAACTTGATCTTTGGCTTCGCAGGGGATGATATGAAGAACGATACCGATGCACCTCGGAGCGTCTGGACCTCCTGTCTGATGGTGCGTAAGGCAAGGCAAGGCAAGTTTATTTATATAGCACATTTCAGACACAAGGCAACTCAAAGTAAGTCCTCTGGGGGTCCTTGCACCCCCAACTTCTCCGCTGCATCGGGCAGCAGCATAGTTCTCTCAGAACCGTCATCCAATATGGCGTAGGTGTTGAGTGTTCGGCCACCATAGTGAAGGCAGACTTTAACGACTTTCAGCAGGACTCGGCGACCTTCTGTGGGTTGGTCTAGATACAGCACCTCCGTTGTGGCTCTCGCAGCAGGGCTCGCTACCTCTGGTGCTGCTGTTGGCACCTTAGGTGACCTCACGTTGACCTCATGCAGCACCTGAATGTGTTTACCTTGGCAAAGGCTACATGGCTTCTTCAGGTTGCACTGTGCAGTGTGATGTGACCGTGCACAGCGTCAACACCTCTTGTTGCTCCTTATCCACTCTTTTAGCTGATCCTTAGTCAGCCTGGAAACGGCTGCACACTGACTGAGATAGTGCTCCTCATTATTGCAGAAGGGACTTACTCTTGTTCCCCTTAAAGGAGCTGCCCGGGGTTCGGACTTCTGGCTTCTTATCTGCATCGTTCCCACCAAGGAGCACGGTAGTGGGGCAATTACTCTGGCGACCATCAGGTCGGGGCCCTGGCCTTTCCTTAGCCCCTCTCACTGCTAACTGTCCTTCAGAGTCCTGACACCAGGACTCATACTTCAACCACTCCGACAGATCAGGTAAGGTGTGAGTTTGCGTGCCTTGATGAAATATGCAGCAGCAGAACTCGGCTCTCTGCTCAGGTGGTAACTTGCTCAGCAGGCGAGCATCATGTGAGCCACACTGTAACTCTGCTTCTCCCTCAGAGCCTAATGTCTTCAACATTCCTACCAGCGACTGTACTTGGAGACTTCTCAAACGCAGCAACATCTCCCCGCCTGATATCTGGTGAGTCCAACACAGCAGCAATACGCCTCAATGCAATCTGATGTGGTTGACGGAGAAGGGCGTTGGAGAGTTAAGGTAAGCGTCTGCTATCAACTGGGCCTCTTCTAGTTGCAGGTGATCGACCAGCACTTGATCCTTAAACAGCTCAGTGGCTTCTGATGGTAAGAGGTTCTCCAATGACAGCTTCAGCCGCGCAAACTCGCTTGGGTCACGATGGGAGAAGTTGCGAATAGTTGAGCATGGTCCATAGTAGCTGGACTCTGGAATATGGGAGGTCCTGATTGGAGGCAATGGTTGTGGCTGCATCCATGACCCACCAGGAAGCTGCTGTGGATTGCATCCTGGCATGCTCTTCAGAACACCACAAGCTGCAGAATACTTAGGCTCAGCTGGAGGCAAACTGAATGACTGCAATGGAGGCTGAACCGGCTTAAACCAAGGGCGTTGATAAGAAGCAGGGTTCTCCAATGGTGTGGTAGCAGGAACGATGCCATATGCTGACTGCTGAACTTGTAGCAGGCCCTCAGTCGGCTTAGTAATAGGGGGCGATATAGCCTCTTCTTTAACATATGGAATCTCGTCTGTTGCCTGAACACTGTTATGTGGCGGTGGTGGGAGTGGTAGGTCAGCAGGTAACAGTCCCGTCATCGCTGCATCTGGCCACGGTGGGGGTGCAGGCCAGTCATCCTCTTCAGCAGGTGCAGCTGGTGGCAGTGGCTGCATGGATTCAGGCTGATTTGTACGAGGAGAAGAGGAGCTCTGTAGGTTCTGAACAGCGTCCACTAACTGTCTCATGTCTGATCGCAGTGCTCTAAGCTCCACCATATCTGATAAAGGGGGGCCGCTCCTGTATGAGCTGACCAACACTACCTCTCTGAAACATCACACCATGAACGTAATATGTCCCAACTTTAGGGCCTTTACTACAATGTGATTGGTTTGGTTCTTTGGATGAACGTGATTGGTTTAGTTCTTTGGATGAACGTGATTGGTTGTTTCAGGTGGATGACGGGCAGCTACTGAAAGCTTTCATCCCATTGGACACTTCAGGAAATAGACTGGACCGCTGCAGGAGGTAAAAGCTTTTCTGTTTTGTTCATCCTCTTTGGGTTGCATTGCATTGATGACTACTTTCCTCTGACATCACTTCCTGTTCCACTTGTTTTTTATTCAGGTATGTAGAGCCTCAGTGGCAGCTGTTAGTTGCCAACAACTCAGCTAATGTTAGCCAGCTAGAGACAGAAGGATGTTTGGACGGATGGACATTCGACCGCTCCGAGTTCCACGCCACCACCGTCTCTGAGGTTATAAGAAACTGCTCACTTCACTTCATTCATCAATGCTGAGGCTGATGGCGGTATTTGTTAACAGGAGGTTCTAGTGATCTTTAAGAATTGATCCGTTAGATTAATCACACTGTTTCCTTATCTCCCTGTCTGTCTCTGTGAATCTGTCTCTCAGTGGGGGCTGGTGTGTTCTCTACGCCCTCTGAAACAGATGATTCAGACCATCTATATGGGTGGAGTTTTAGCAGGAGCCATCATCTACGGTGGCCTGTCAGATAGGTGACACCTGTTCAAACTGTAAACACACATAACCATCAACCAGTGATGATTTTAGGAATGTTTTCATGTTTTAGTTGCATCTTCTGTCCTGAGCGTCTGTTGTAGGCACACTGAAAAATCAAACCAATCTGAATCTTTCTCTCTGTCCCTCTCTTTTGCTCAGGTTTGGTCGGCGGTCGGTCCTCATTTGGTCATACCTGCAGCTTGGTGTTCTTGGTTGTAGCTCTGCCCTTTCGCCTTCATACTCCACCTACTGCATATTTAGATTCCTGTCTGGGATGGCAGTGTCTGGAATCATCCTCAATGGAGTCTCACTGAGTACCTGTCTACCTTTCTGTCTGTCTTAAAATTCAAGTTTAGTATTCAACCTGATGACATGTCCTCAAAGATTAATCAACCTGTCTGTCTATCTACCTGTCTGTCTCCAGAGGTGGAGTGGATTCCGACCAGAGAGAGGACATTGGTGGGCACTCTCACCTCCTTCTTCTTCACATTTGGTCAGATGATCCTAGCAGGGCTTGCCTATTGGCTGAGAGACTGGAGGAAGCTGCAGTTAGCCGTCTGTGCTCCCCATTTCTTGTTCTTTGCCTACAGCTGGTCAGTATGGGCTTTCAAAATAAATGTCTATATGTCTACATGTTTGTTATACTTTTATTGCTCTCTGATTGGTCAGGTGGTACTCCGAGTCAGCTCGCTGGTTGGTTCTGAAACGCAGATCTGATGAGGCCTTAAAAAGTCTTCACCGAGTCGCTCGAATCAACGGAAAAGCAGAGATAATCGAAAAGTTGACACTGGAGGTAACCTGTCTGTTTGTTTGTCTAACTGTCAGTCTGTTTGCCACATATACAGAGTTTTGTGATAAACAATCAGAAGCTGTCATCAGTCTTGTGTCACCTGCAGGTTCTACACTCTCACATGAGTAAGGAGATCGAGTCGAGTCGTTCTTCATTTACAGCATACGACCTGCTGAAGACCAAGGGGATGAGACGTATCTCCATCTGTCTGGTTGCTGTCTGGTCAGAAAATACACCTGCTTCACCTTTGTTTATTCCAATTATTCCAATATTGATTTACACTTATTTTATTTGTTAATCTATTCAGCAACAACAAATAAAGCATCATTCTAAACCACATTAGACAACAGAAAAGATTTGAGAATCAGCAGTTTTTCTTCCTCTGCAGGTTCTCAACCAGTTTTGCATACTATGGTTTGGCAATGGACCTGCAGAAGTTCGGGGTGAGTCACCTGATTAGCATCATTAATGCTCCAGATGATCTTATAACTTCCTTTACACCTCACTCACCTGATACTTGAGATCCAAATCACATAGTATGATCAGTATGTATGGGAAATATTACCATGTTGATGACTTTTAAGTGAGTCTGATGTAGTCACCTATCTACCTTTGCTCTCCTCTTTTTGGCCGGTAAATACTGAGCTCTCTTCCTATCGTTCGTTCCAGGTGAATATCTACCTGATGCAGATCATCTTCGGAGCTGTTGATTTTCCCTTCAAATTAGTAGCTCTGGCTTCGCTCACTTACCTGGGGAGGAGGATCACTCAGGCAGCCTGTCTCTTCCTGTCTGCCATCATCATCTTCGCCAACATCTTCGTCCCCTCAGGTAACGAACACTAATCCACCGTAATACATAGAGTGCCTGCCTCCAAGGCTGCTGTGACGTCTCTGTTGTGATACCTGTGTTTGTGCAGGAGACCAGAGATAAAGATGTCGAGGTCTCTGCGTGTTCAACTTTCAGTAGTTTTGTAGTTTCTGACTGAATGTCTGTGGTTTGAAGTCTGTTTTCTCCCCTTCATCCCTGTTTGTACGTTCAGATATCTGCTTTATTTTACTATGGGGTATGGAGGGAACACATTTAACATAGTGATCAAACCGGGTCTAGATGGCCTTTGATTAACAAGTTTGTGTATCTGCAGGGTTAAGGAGACAGACAGGAATCACCATTTGTTTCATCAAAAGGGCTCTTCCCAGATGTCGCTTTAAATGTGTATTTTCTTCCTCCCCACTATTCAAGACAAGTGCTCAACAACCATTAGTTAAAGACACACCTACAAGCAGGTAGCCTGGAGTCTCAGTCCAGGAGCTGAATGTTCAAGAACCTGCTGTCTTTGTAAATCAGGAGCTGAACAACATTCAAAGCAAACCACTTTGTACACCATCACTTGACTGAACAAATTCTAACCTGAGCCCCGATACTCCATGAAACCTCTCCCACCCTCCCTCCCCCAGACATGCAGACCCTCAGGACCACGTTGGCTTGTCTTGGGAAAGGCTTCACCTCATCCTCCTTCACCGTTGTCTACCTGTACACTGGAGAGTTATACCCCACAATCATCAGGTGACACAAATCTTTGGTTTGACATGTAGGAGAAAAACACCTAGTGCTGGATCAATCTGGAAATGTATTGATCTCATGATGTGTGTGTGTGTGTGTGTGTGTTGTGTTTTCAGGCAGACCGGAATGGGCTTCGTCTCCACCATGGCGAGAATCGGCAGCATGGCGGCCCCTGCTGTTCTCATCCTCGACGAGGTGACATTACTTATGCAAACCTCATTAAAGCTGCAGTCTGGAGTTAGGAGAAAAAAGTGGACTTAGATGGAAAATTTACAGTACAGCTCCCAGGTCCCTCCTCCTACCTCTCTGCTGTGCTGCAGCCCTGCCTTCAAAGCCCCTCCCCACAGAGGAGCCTGCCGTGTAACCACGGTAACAGAGGAAGCCAGATAGCAAAGATGTTGCATTCAAAATAACAACAACATAAGCCCTGATTGTTCAATTTCTGATCAATACAACTAAATTACAATAACGAGTGCCTCATGTCGAGTCACTGTAGTAACCCTGGTAACGAACAATATTCCTCACATCGTGGTAGACAGATTTACCAGGTAATCATTACCCGGTGCAACATTTTTGCCATGCTGCCTTTCTGAAGCATGAGTAACGTTATTACTCTAAACCAATTCAACCACTTCAGAGCGTCCTGAACACAAACTAATATATATATACAGTTATAACTGCCCGGTCACTTGAAAGACACTTTTGATAACCAGTAGCCATAAAGACAAAGCTTATCACCAGAGTTAGCATACAAGCTAGACTTTTGGAAACTCTGACGTGAAAGCACATATCGTTCTTGCTCTTATCAACGAGCAGCAGGTGCTGCCGTGGGCCCCTCCCCCGTCCCAAAGCACTCACAGGTGGCCCTGTCCTTGAGCAGCAGTCCCTCCTAGCCGCAGTCAGAGCAGGACATGTTCACCTCTCTGCATCCAGACTGCGAATCGCTGTAAGTTTAAGCTGACCAAGTGAGAGCACGTGCTGCACCTGCGTGGGGAAGGGATACTGCCGAGTACGCGCTGAGTGGGGGACGGGGGCTGCCAGCAGTGTATGCACAAGCATTATTTACATGTTACATGTGTTGATCCGGGAGCGGTGGATTCTTGCAAATCAAATTACGGCCACTGGGTGGACCCACAGACAGTGGATTTTACACAGCTCACCTATATCTTATTCTACTGTCAGATCATAAGGACAATTTTAGCAAATATAGCAAAAAATAGCTACAGACTACAGCTTTAACTCATCACAATTGATTAATGACTATAAGTTTTCTTTATATAATCCATGTAATCTGTAGAAATGCAATAAAAGGTTAGTAATACATAATAATAATAGACCAAATTCTCACGGCGGCCATTTTCTTCTTACATCACACTCAGGGTGGGAAACATAAATGTACTGCTGTGTTCTAGGGTTCAAGTTATATAAACCTTTAGTTGATATCAATTTAGTGCTTCCTGATTGATTAGCAACTGTAAAGATGATGGAAAGTTAAATCAGGAGGGACATCTGACCATAGTTCAAGGTAAAACTACAGATTGGATAACTGGCTGACTAGCTTCAATTAGACAACTGCTCACATAAGCATTCAACCAAATTCTAGTTAATGTAACGATTTGATACAACACGATTAGGAAAGGCATAGATTAATTCAGAAATATCAACACACATTTTGGAGATGTTTGTCTAAACCTAGAAATGAAACACATAGGATGTAATCAAACTGTAATGTTAGCTAGGAATCTTTTGAATGCTGAAATCAGCTAACAAGTTATCAAATGTGTTGTTTTACCTTGAAGCCGAAAGTGCCTCCAGAATTTTACCAGAAATCCACCAGCGCTTCAGTTGCTGATCAATTGGGAAGTGGTAAAATGCTAACAGTTTGTCAGATTACCAACGATTATTCGACTTCCAAACAAGAACACACTTTCATTATATTATCCCAGCATTCAAGCATCCTACCATGAACTGTGACATTGGACATCATGTGAATGAAGTCTATATTTAACCAAGTTCAAGAGCTGGTGCAGACAACAGTAAGAATAACCACTGAGGAAAATGTTGTTACGTGGCATATTTATTTTCCAATTGATCAGTTATGGCTTTTTCACTTTTATTTGCCCATTTTAAAGCTGTAAAATAATGTGATGTTACTGACACTGTCTGTCTGCAGTTGTGAGCAGCTCTTTAACTTTCTGTCTAAACAAAATCAGCACATTGAATCTCTGCATTTGTACTGAGATCAGTCCTGGTAACTAATGCTAATAGTACTTATGGACTACATTTCCCAGGTACTCCCTGCTCTGCCCAGTGTGGTGTATGGGGGGGCAGCAGTGTTGGCTGGTTGCTTTGCTTGCTTCCTGCCAGAGACATTGAATGTGCCGCTTCCAGACACCATCGAGGATGTAGAGGAGAAATGGTGAGCAAACAGCTAGCATCATTAGCTTCATTAGCAGCTGTGTTAGCATCATTAACAGCTTTAGCTTCATTAGCAATGTTGGCTTTAATACTGTTCATCTATATGGATGTTCTGTGATGTTTGTATGTTTGTGAATGTTGAGAAAAGGAAGCAGTGCTAAAGACTGTCTAATATAAAACTATATTGAACGAAATATCAATAACTGCTGTGAGGCTACTTATATGTATTTATATATATGTACTTATATGTAACTATACTGTAAGAACAATTGATACAGCAGGTGGTACCAAACTGTTTTCTGTTCATTAGATTGAACACAGCTTTATTTATTTTAATTCAGGTTTTAGATGTGAACACACACAATGTCTCACAGTGGTTCATCATTTATTCTTTCTTATAATGAATTCTACATCTTCAAACAGTTTGTTTAGAAGAAACTGCAGGCAGGTTTGTATCTTTTTGCTCAGATTATTTTCACACCAACATAAATATACTATGCTCATACTTTGTCCTGCAGGTAATGAGATTACTGTTTACCTCTGCTTTATTATTGTCTTGACGCTGAAATGTGCTTTGAGACATTAAGACACTGATGACAATGAGCAACAACAAAAATAATACACACAATTTATATAAAAATAATAGACAAAATTATAATTTATTTAATTGTTAATAAAATCAAAATCAATGATACATTTTGCTATTAAATACTACCATGAGCAGTAAAGGTCTCAGATCAGATTCTTGAGATACTATAATGAATAAATACTCCCAATACATAAGTATTTGCTTCAAAATTTATTTAAAGATAAAAATGTTCCCTTTGGTTTTAATGGCTTTATTTTAGTATTCAATGCTTAATTTTGATGTAATAAAATCAGCTATCAGTATTTCCCCACCGATCTATCAGCATATAGTGATGCTAATGCTAACTAGCTGCTGGGCTACTTACAGTGCTGGTCTTCGTCATCGGGTACCTGATCAATAAATTATTAAACGTCATTAACTGGAAACTGTCTGTGTGAAGGTCTGGAAGAAAGCCTGCAACCCGAATACAAGAGGGCGTGTCATTGCATGAAGGTGGAGCCTCTGAGAGTGGGGATGTTGTCTCGACGGAAGGCATGGCTTTAAAAGAGCTGAAGGATGCAGAAGGGACTGGACTCAATGCCCTCTGACCAATCAGACAACACAAGCAAAAGTCAATGACAGCTGGATTGAACCTGGACCAATCAGATGGCTGAAGTCATGAATGAACCAATAAGAATCAAAGAGAGGCACACTTCAGTAGCCAAGTTTTTCTGTGCTCCAGAAAATTCATTTTACACAAAAAATTAACACAATTTATAACATTCCATTAAATAAATGAAATCAGATATTTGATTTTTTTTTTATGGCTTTATGATAATGTCTGAAACACAATTTAAACCGTTTCTGTCAACATTAATCAATAACTCACTCTAACACACAACAGAACTGTGATTAAAATCAGATTAGATGATTGATGTAGTTTCACACTGTAAGACCCAGTTTTCAGAGATATAGATTAATTAGATCAGATGTATCTCTTTCTCTGGTCTGGCGCTTTTTGCGGTGTCTGTGTCTGAAGAAACTTTGCCATCTGCCTGTATTTTCTGATTTGGTTAGGATTTTTACTGTGTACAGGTTATTTCTGGACATCAGCATTCTGGAGAAAGTTATGACAACGTGGGCATGGGAGTCAACAATTAGTTATCTTTCTCCAGAATCACTTACTGTCTCTGGTGTGTTTACAAACAAGCAACTGAATAAATCCTACACAGTGTGCCTTTAATACTGTTCATCTATATGGATGCTCTGTGATGTTTGTATGTTTGTGAATGTTGAGAAAAGGAAGCAGTGCTAAAGACTGTCTAATATAAAACTATATTGAACGAAATATCAATAA
>OMLP01012943.1:18785-38467 GCA_900302685.1 Spondyliosoma cantharus | reverse complement strand
GAAAGGCTTTTCCTTCCCCTGTACATGTTTTGTGAAAATGAGACAAAAATACAGACATGACAAAATACAACCTCCTCTCTGCTTCTTCTTCTTCTTCTTCTTCTTCTTGTGTCCGTGCATGGGGGGCTTGAACGTTGGGGGGGTCGGGGGGCTGGGAAGGGAATTCCAACCGAACAGACGAATAACACATTACGACATCCCGAGTCCAGGAGTCTTGCTATTGATTTTGTGTTTAACCGACTCCTCTGTGACCACACAACACGGACTCATTGATTTATTTATTTTTTCCTTCTTCTTCTTCTCAGACTGTGCCACATGTTCCAATATGCCGATGGGATGGTGAATAATTTAAGAGCGAAGATGTGTTCAAAATTACTTTCCAGTAAGGGCACGCCCGCCTTGTTATTAAGTTTACATCATACTGCTGATAGTGTGAGATGACTGGAGGACATGTCGACACAAATGCTAACGGTGGTGGAAGAAAGGAAAATTAGAAACATCGTAAAAATACTTTAAGATAAGATAGAACTGTCTCAAAGGACACTATTGAAAGCTACAAGTAAAAGCCCTGCATTCAAAATCATACATTACTAAAAGAAATGCATAAATATGACTCTACAACGAGAAGATTAGCTTATAGCTCGGAGGCAACAAACAGCTAGCATTAGCCTAGCTCTGTTATGTTTGCTCAAAAGTTAAAAATCTATCTACCGTCAATCTATCTACCCCAGAAGCTCACTGAATGAGACATGTAAAGAGTGTTAACAAATAAAAACTGGGGTTTTATGTGGGGTAGTATGTAGCCAAGCTAGCTGTTTCAGCTAAGTGAAGCTAACCTGCTGCCGGCTGTAGTTTCATATTTAACCGTCAAGAAAAAACTAATAAGGATATTTCCTAAAATGCACAGTGTTTCCTTCAGAAAGGTAGTAGAGTACATTTAGAAAATGGCAAAGTGCTTCACTCCAACATTTCAAGGCTACATTTCCCTGAAAATATTCTGCAAGTGAATTTTGGCTGTTAGTCACGATTCAGAAGACAGAAAAGCGCTAAAGAAATCAGAATTACAAATGTGTCTGGCAGCTACTAGCTAACAGAGAAGCTTATATATGCAGGCAGCCGCAGGCTGGTGATAGGTTGGACTTGCATTGGTGATTTATTCTCACAGGGGAACGAAAAGCACCTTTTGGAAATATATGCAAAACATGTCTTTGAGCAGCGGCACCGTGTTTTGTCCTATCTCCTCTCAGGTTGACTCAGTGTCTGGTTTTAGCCCTGATGCTTCCTCTTCTCACGCCCAACACACACACACACACACACGCGGCTGGTGTTCAGGTGTTTCCCTCCCGTTCCCCACGCTCCACTCCTCTTCCTCATTCTGAGGCCGGTGAGGGTGCAGTGTTTGCCAAATGATGTGATGTGTTTGAACAGCGCTTACCTCCAGGGGATGAGAGAATGAGGTGATGTAGCGTGTAGTGTGTGAGAAAGAGGAAGACAAAGAGAGGTGTTTGCCCTCAGAGGACACAAAGTACACCGATGTTACAAAAAAAACAGCATCCAAATCCAGCAGCAGGCAAAGGGGGGCAATTCATCGAGTCCCCTCAATGGGGGCCCGACTACAAAGGCAGTTTTTGGTTTCATGATGTCATGGTGGAATTTCACCTCTCACAATCAAACAAACATCTCCCCGCAAAACAAAGCAACCCCTCCTGAAAGGCACCGCCGCTTGGTTCAGTCTAACCACCAGTACACAACCAGCATGTTGTTCTGGGACAGAAGGGTGAGGTAAGGTGGAGCAGTGGAGAAGATGGGGAAAATCCTTTGAACACAAAACACACAAACACACAATGACACAGGCAGAACCAGACGGACCCCCCTGGCCTTTTTCAGTCAGCACAATTGTGTCTTTAATGAGCGTTTCGCTGCGTCCAATAGGAGACAGGCAGAGGTAACTGCATTACCAGTATCTCCAGCTGAGTCCCTGTGTGTGTGTGTGTGTGTGTGTGTGTGTTTACGAGCATCATGGGAATTCCCCCGATGACAAGACCACCAGGCGAATGGAACAACCAGTAAATCCTACTTTGTCATTATCATTCTTCATAACTGGAGCCCAGGATGTTGGTGTGTGTTTATCACCTGGATCATAAAGGATAATCCTTTCACAATGTGCTTCCTCTGAGTGTGTGTGTGTGTGCGTGTAGGTGTGTGTGTGTGTGTGTTTTTCAAGGTGCCCTCAGCTCGTATTATATGGATCTGCATCTCGGGTGACCTGCACGTCTACAGTCTCCCCCTCCGCTGTGCTGAAGTCTGCACTTCCACGCAGGTTTCTCGTTGCCGGTGTGCTGAACTCCTCCACAGGCCTTAAAAATAGCTTTCCGAGGCGATTTTCATTTACAGTATTTCTTCTCTGCTTTTTTTTAAGCAGAGCAAATAATTAAAACGCGCTGTGAGTCAGCACGAAAGAATGCAAATGTGGAGCGTGTAAGATACAAAGTGACCGCGTGTGTGTGAGAGTTGTTTCGATTTTGCATGCAAATATAAGTTTGTGAATGAATGTGTGATGCTGTGTCCTCGCAGCAGCAGCAGCCACCATGTACAGGTGAGTATGAGTGATGCATCCTCTCATCTATACTCTTATTCTCATTATCAATGAATCTACTGATCACTCAAATGATTGTCTGCTCTATAAAATGCCCGAAAACGAGGAAAGATGTCCGACACGATGTCCTAAAGCCTTAAAATGTCTTGAGTCATTTGACAAAGAGTACAAAACAAAATGAATGTTTCATGTTTCAATGCACGTGTTTGACGACCAACTAATTGTAAGAACACCTGCTGATTATGTCGATCGATCAGTCGGTTAAGCAGCAGATTGATTGTTTCATCTCCAGCCTGCATTTGTGATCTCATTTATTCAGGTTTTTATTTACTGTATCACCTGTGTGTGTGTGTGTGTGTGTGTGTGTGTGTGTGTGCATGTCCCCGAACAGTTTGTAGGCATAACGTGACTTCATCTGCATGTGTGTGTGTTTACATGTGGATACAAACTGTGTGTATGTGAATGAATGAATGAATGGATGAACATCGGCATGTTGTTGGGGGGGGTCATTCAAATTTCACGCCATTTTTGTATGCATGAGTGTGTGTTGCGTGTGTGTAGCCGTGTGTGAGTGCGTGTCCTCCCTCTCTCATTGGCTGATGGGTACCAGACGTATCCGCGCTGAGGGGCTGCCTGGCGCCTGCTCCCAGGCCGCCTATATGGAAACAGTTAGGAACTGTTACGTCAGCAGGCTACGGCGCTCGCTCCGCTTTTCCACTCGCGCTCACATCCAAAGTGCACACGCACACACATATTTTCACACAACATGCCCTTCTTCTTCTTCTTCTTCTTCGTCTTCTTCTTCTTCTTCTTCCTCCTTCTGGCACACTTTCACGTCAAACACACTCATTAGACACATTTACTGCTCGAAAGTTGCGTCAGCGCAGCATTCCACACTTTTCCACGCGTCACCGAGGATGACTGCCTCCAAACAGCATTTCTTGCCCTTTTTTTTCCATGGAAAAAAACTCTTGTCCTTATATAACCCTGTAGTCTGGCAGCCTGCTCGTCCTACTATTCCTCTCTGTCTGTCTCCCTCCTCCCTTAACCTCTCTCTCATCCTTATCCATCTCTCACGCAACCGGGCAGGAAAAACTTGAGCTCTGTGGGCTCCGAGGCCGGACACCCTGTGGTAGTTCCCTTCATCCTAACGAGAGCCCTGCTCAAAACATACGTGAACAATCGTAAGCACATTCTGTCTTAATTTCTACATGAATTACAAAGTCATCACGGTGGAATAAGCTAAATAAATGAACGCAGGGGGATCATTAGTGCATTTTCTGCAGCAGGCAGGAGTTTGTGTGTGTGTGTGTGTGTGTGTGTGTGTGAGGCCTGTGGTGAGGAGGAATCCCTGGCTGGCTCTGAGGCTCAGCAGGCCTGAGGTAATCCAGCTTAATGCAGTTAGCGTTGTCATGGCCACCTTCGTATTACACACCGCAGCGTTACGGCAAGACGAGAGGGGGTGTCTAGACTGGCAAATCACTGGGAAACAAAGAAAGGCTGCGCGGGAGAGAGCCGTTCAGATCGACGACAGCAACAGAAAGTGTTGGTTTGTTGTTGGTGTTCGTGAAGCACAGAGATGTTCAATGTGATTTCCGTCTGTAAAGGCGACGCGCAGGGTCGATTTGTGCAGCGAGCAGACACACGCTCCTCAGTCAGGTGTTGTGTAACTGACTGCTGCCACCTACTGCTGGCTCCCAGTCAAACCTCGGCCGGGCCCTCGGCTTTGTCCCCCTGACAGGAAGGTGAGAGGCGATCGATACTTTTGTTCCGCGGGTCGAGTCGAATGTGCATCAGTCCAGTCGGTCCTCAGGTTTCGCTTAGCTCCCGTTTTCAGCGCTGAAACTCAATGAATGGACAAAGAGAAAAATGTGTGTGTGTCTTCATTTTGGTTTCCCTGTGTGTGTGTAACAGCCGGGCGCACACCTCTCCGCTGTCAATGAGTGTGTGTGTGTGTGTGTGTGCAGGTGTGTGTGTATGCATGTTCAAAGTGCTGACTCAAGCAGCTGGTCCTGCTGACATCTGTCTCTGTCTTTCTGACGGTGGAACAAACTGCAACTCTCTCTCTCTCTCTCTCTCTCTCAGCATCAGCTCCATCAGCACTCTCTGCCCAGGTCCAAACCCCGTCAATGCGTCAACACACACACACACACACACACACACACACACACACAGAGTGCATATCCCATATCTCAGCGTCTGCACCTCGGAAAAAAAAAACAAACCCACATCCCGGACCACCAGTGAACAGGACGGAGCTTCAGGTGGATGCTGACACCAGGTCAGACGTTGCCTCACCCAGCAGGACAACCAGCCCGCTGTAATCACGGGCTTCGGCTGTGACACATAAGTGTGAATAACTTCTCCTCAGACTCTGAACCAAACAAACTAATTAAGCAACGTAACTGCTTTCTTTTTTAGTTTGTAGGTTCTGCTGGGAAGGCTGAGAATACTTTCCTGTTCTCGATACCTTAAATTGAAGCTAGTTCACGAAGGAACGATGAGTTGTGAGCTTCTTTTTGTGATGACACTGGCACGAAAGTACGTTTCTCCAGACTGAAGCAACAATATAGAGCAGTAATTTATTCTTTTGCTGGATTTTAACACAAAGTTTTAGAGGATTATGGGTAAAACTTGCCTCTGATATGGAAGAATATTGTTTTTTTTGTCTATCCTATAGTAATGAAACATGTGCGTTTGGGTTAGCCAGCACCTGTACTGCTGACCTCTTAACTCCTCCTGAGCCAGAACACAGCCTCAGATCCTCAAACAAGGCCCGCTTTGTCGTGGCTCAGAACCAAAGGTGACGCTTTCTCAGTCAGGGCGTCTTACATTTTGGACCAGCCTGCCTGAGGGAATTCTCCTCGAGAAATCAGTTTCATCCTTTAAATCATTTCCATAAAACTCTCTTTTATTATGTGAATCACTACTTTCACATGGTTGTCCAGCAGTTTTTTCTTTTTCCTGTTTTTTTTAATTATATTTGTACATTTATTCAAACATTTCTCCTCTTTTAATTAACTAAAAAAGTTAAAGTTAAGTTTGTAATCTACACAGGGATTTGTCCTTTCTTTATGAAACGTAAAGCCATTCATAAAAATGGTATCAGTTTTCTGCATAAACCATAAAGTGATATGACAGAATGAGTCCAAGTAAGTCCCTTCAAATTACAGGAGGTATGTGTTAAGAAGCACGATGCCAATATGGCAGCTACACAATCACGCGTCTATTTAGAGAATAAAGTCGTTTATATCCCACTGTAACACATCTTCATTTATAACTCGTGTATATATTTGAATCGTTATGAGCTACAGACACAAAAAACAACAACAGAGTCTCCATCTCCGCTGTAAACACTCGTCCACGATTAGGTTCTGGTGAACCGGTCCAACGAGCATGAAGACGATGACTTGTATGTTGCTAAAACAAAGACCGAATCTTTCTCTCAACACAGACACACACACACACACACACACACACACACACACACACACACACACACACACAGACTGCTCGCTGCTGACACACAGTGTCTGTGGCTGCAGCTCTGTTATCGTTTCTTCCCTCTCTGCCCATGACCTCAGAGCCACATGCAAGCTATTTCTGTTGAGTTGCTTCTGGCTGAAAATGACTTCATGTCTGATCTGCTTGAAACACAGAGAGAGAGGAGAGGAGAGGAGAGGAGGGGGGCTGGGCTGTATCACTGTGTGCATGGAGATGTTATTGCATTGAAACTGTTAATTACTGTTGCTGTTGTTGTGAGTTTGATGCTGCCTCTCCTACTTCCCTTTTTTTCTGAAAATCCCTAATGGTTCTGAGTGCCTTCGGTCCACCAATCCTTCTGGTTTCACTTCTCTCCCTTTTTGCTTAAATCTGTTACATCTCCTCTCAGCTCTCCTTCAACCATCTGCAGTTTTCACATCCATCCCCTTCTTTCCTCCTTCGCTCTAGGATGGGAGCGCTGGAGCCAGGTAGGTCTGCAGACATGAGTAATGTGGCTGAGACTGACTCATACGCCAAGACATCAGCCGTCAGTGCGGAGCCAGCAATGACACAAGCACAAGAGCAAACACACACACACACAGACACACACACACATTAGAGTATATACTGAATCGACACACAGGCAGACAGACTTGGCGGTGCCGACAATATGAAACCCAGTCATGCAAGTGGCCATTATCATCATCACCTTATATGATGTGATCATTATTGAGAAACTGGAATCCATCGGCGATGAGATCAGACTGTAAACAAGTCTGTGACACAAACACACACACACACACACACAAATCTGTCAGTAAGGAAGTTTATCATCATAATAATCTCTCACTGAATCAGGCAGCGTGCTGATCTGGAGCTTTTGTTTTCCAGGTTGCTACCTAAACATTTCCAGTCAAAACACAAAGTTTAAGTTTGTGATAAAGTATAAAAATCTGTCCTGTCAATGCAACAAAACACACGCGACGTCTGCTTTCTGCACAATTTATGTAAACACGCTAATGCACATGCGCAGACACTCCTCATCGCATCTATGAAACATTTATTATTCATGCAAGAGTAATGTGAGGTGTCTCCGTTTTAATGCCTCCTAATGGCTTTTTGAGTTACCGCTGCCAGCAATGAATAAATCATATCAGTCACGGTGAAGCCAATACCTCACTCAGTCTGAGCGCCGAGCTGATCTACTGGTATGTGGTGTGTGTGTGTGTGTGTGTGTGTGTGTGTGTGTGTGTGTGTGTGAAGGACGTAATTTTCACAGCAGACATGTTGATGTATTGCAGCAGGAATAACACAGGTGTAAATTATAAAATCCACCGTGACTCACACGGACACGTGAACGTAACAAAGACATTAAAGGTACAGTTCACCCGAAATGTTAAATTCAGTCGTTATCTACTCACCGTCATGTCGATTGGAGGTCAGGTCTAACCCTTGCTCCAAACTGTTTTTCATGCGTGATCCATGTCTTTGGAAGCCACGAGATCCCAAATAGATTTGAAAAAAAATGTACTCACACAGCAAAATGTTATTTTTTAAGCCGCCAAAACAACTGAAAAAGAGCATAAAATGCCTCTGCATTAATTCAAGTCGCCAGAGATCCTGAATACACTTGCAAAGATGCTATTTACACCTTTCAGACAGGGTGCAAGCTAACACTTTACGATTGACAGCTAAAGTCGAGAGTTTCCAGCTTGAAAAAGTGTGTATCGGGGATCTCGCGTCTTCGGAAGACGTTGATCGGTCAGGAAAAACTGTATTTTTTTTATGTTGTTCCTTTGCATTTTCTCCATTTACTTCAGTTGCTCAGGAGAATGCTGCAACGATAATTTGCTGTGAAGCTCCAGAAATGTTTTGTAGACTTCCCATCTGCATCAGGGTGAGTAGATAGAGACTGAATTTGTCGATTCTGGGCGAACTGTTCCTTTAATGTTATTAGCTTTTCCACCATGACAACTCAAAGTGTGGATTCTCACACTTCCTTCGTACTGGCCTCAACACAAGGGACTTTAAACGACTGTAAAATCATCACAACAGCACAGAGCGCACCATCGTTGCTGTGACCAGCACAGATGTTTGACACCTTCTCAGTGGAGCTACAGCAGGTGACACCACCTGCCACACTAGCCATGTCACACCTGTTATGTGCAATTTCTGCTGACACAGTGTCACACACATTTTTCATTATTGATAATTTTGGCATTTCGTAGCAGGATAGGCACAGGTGTTATTAAAGGCATCAGTAATGACTTCATGGCGGCTGGTTCGGGTTATGAGCTGTGTATGCTGTTAAAAAGTCCTGCAGAATGAGACTGTAACGTGTATTTTACTCTCCACATGGCTCCTGTCCATAAAATACAGTACAGGCATCCATGACACCATAAGACTAACATTTTCCTATCATTCTCACTACAATGATCTCATTTATCGGAGGGCTGTTATGTTGCGCTGCACAGACGGATTGAATGAGCTGACGCTGACGCTCGCACTGCGTCGGCCGGGCTGATGTGGAAGGGAACATATCGACCCCTGAATGGCTCGGTATTGACGGGCGGATGGATTTCAGGAAGTGACCTTGGATAACTCAGACGAGCACCTGACCAAGAGCCCGGCTCGTTTTCCCACAGAGCACATCTCTGGCACCAGCCGGCAACTGTGACAAAACACACTGCGGTTTATATCCTTTGCGAGCGGTAAACAAAGTTCACCGCTCTAATCTGAGGTCATTGGAGAGCGAGCAGCAGCGAATGTTGTTGGAGGATCATAAACAGTGGAGGGGGGGGTTCAAATAGAGTTAATGGAGGTGGGTGGAGGAGATGGAGCAGGATGTGACAGTGTTGACAACACTAGCACCCTGAAACTGACCATCATTACATGTCCATACAGGCCCTACAGACAGGCACAGATTGTTTTTTCTTATTTGATCTACAGATACACTACTTTGGCTCTGATGCTGCAGAAAAAAGCAGCAGAAAATGTAAATATTCAAGTACAAATACCTTCAAATTGTACTCAAGCACAGTCCTTGAGTAAATGTACTCAGGGATTTGAAGTAGAAAACAGAAAAACATCTTTTACTGTCAGAGGCTGTTCATTTCTGATCAAACAGCTAATCGAAACTGTGAAGCTAAACTAATTTTGATCATTTCAAACCTTTTTTCATATCATTTGGAGACCTCTCGATATCAAATAAACATTTTGTTGTTGATAATTTAAAGGGCCTGACCGCCCAACCAGTGTATTAGCTAGAATAAGTTGCTGTGACTGTGGCATCTTTAACAGAGACTCTCTCTGTTCCGTCCCTGAGTGAAATCCTCTGCCGCACATCCCTGAACACTTCATTCCTTCTCCAACAATGACAGCAGAACAGTTTTATAACTGTGGAGCTGAGACTAAATGCAGTGTCATGTCAACAAACATCCCACAGCGCCCTCAAGTGGCTCTGAACAGAACCACACCACATCAAAACACTCCACCAGCATCCTGTCAATCATCGCTGTAACTCCGCCTCACCGTGAGCTGATTGGACGGCAACAGGGCCCTGGAGCGACACCCGGGCCAATCGTGTGGCTCTGCCTCCTGTTAACAGGGCTCATATTCTGGATGCCCTCTCTGTCACCTGTGTGCTACTGTTATTTATAGAAGCCTGAGGATGCTGAGTGGAGCAGGGGAGGATGACGGGGAGGAGGAGGAAGGTAGTGAGGAGAGGGTGAGACAGAAAAAGAAGGAGGAAGACAGCAGCGGTGGGACTCGATGACGTCCACGAGTCTCGCTCTAATGGTCTCTCAGAGGGAGGCAGACAGGCGCAGTCTTTTTTGTAGGGCAAAGTACATATTGATCGTATGCATGCAGACTGCATCTGTCTGATTGATGGGTTTCTTAAGGAGGCAAATGGAAGAAAAGCGGAGAAGAACTGGAGGGAGAGGAAGGAGCCATTAGAGGGAATGGTCAAGGGGTTGAGGTTAAAGCAGGGGTACGTGATGAACGACGGGATTAAATATGTTCCTGAACCAAAATAGAACCGCCACTGAACAAAAAGGCAAATGATGAAGAGCAGTGTGTGGTCACTTTATCTCATTTTGTATTTTCCAGGTTGCAGATACTCTTGTCTTGTAAAAATGACAATGCTTCCCTGTAGGACCTCAGATAACTCTCTTTATCCATTAATGTGACAGTTATGGGTTTAGCACATTTAGTCAGGACGAAATGCAAGATTTAGTTCCTTTATGAAACACCAGAAAACCTCTCTGAAGTGATGAGGATGAGTTCAGGACTCTCACAGCCGGAGGGAAGAAGCTGCTCTGTAGTCTGGTGGTACAGCAGCAGATACTGAACACCTCACTTCACCGGTATCACTGATGCTCTGTAGACGGGTACCAACGATGTTCTGGGCGGTTTTAATCACCCAATGTAGAGCCTTCCTGTCCTGGGCCGAACACAAACCGTACCAGATTGTGATGTTTCCAGTCAGAGCATCACAAACTGGCACAGTTTTGTCTTATTTTATTAAAATGAAATAGAATTAATCTGAGAATTTTGCTTGATATGTGATTTAAAGGATTATCACACTATCACAGTAATTGCAAACTAATTTCTTCTTGATCAATTCACCTCATCAACTGTTTAACCACAGTGTGGCTGATACGAAGTGGCATTAAAGATGCAATATGTAAGAACTTGGCCACTTGTTATTCAAAACAAATGGGGGCAGCATAAAACAAGAGAAACAGCTAACTGTAGCTGCCTTTAGCTAGTTAGCTCAGTTAGCCGTGCAGCTAGTGGTTTGGACTGGGAGCCAGTGGAGTGATGATGCTATTGGAAGTTGATTTACTGTTTCATGTATACGCTGTAGTTGGACCTGAACTGGCCCTGACGTTCTGCTCATGCACCACGGTCCCAGCGCTGGGCACCCGGAAGTCCACGGCATAAATCCGTTGCAGGAAGCCGGGAAAAACAAAAGAAGAAGAGGACGACGAAGGCATCAACATGGCGAGTGCTCGAGAAAGAAATACACATTCTTGGACCTTGTTTTCATGTGTGCAGCCTGTTTCACGCTTCCGAACTTGTTTGGTATGTGACGTAATAGGTCAACCGGATGAAGGTCGAGTGGCAACTAGCCGCCTGCTGGGGTGGAGTGGGACATAGATCGATTCTCCCCTGGTGCTTGTAGACAGGGACAATGACAGTAGTCCAATAAATTGGACTGAATCGAGCCGTGACTGTAGCTCGACTTAAGTCTGCATGTTTACACCGTTAGCACAAGACTTTTCGACTGGAATGAGCTGAAACTAGCTAGTTAGCATGCTAACCTCAGTCGATATCTCTGCAGCACAGTACACACACATCATAATGTCAAAAACACTATTTATGCCGATTCCTACAGTTTATTTTTGAATATTTTCAACTAAAATCCTTGCTGATTTCCCCTTTAAAGAAACAGAACAGGAGAGATCAGCTCCGACTAAAGTGAAACAGGTCATCAGTTAACTCACAGCCTCTTCCGTCTCTGCACAGTGGAGTCGGTGTCGGTATGGCTGATAGATAGTATATAACAATCTCGCCTGCGATGCGTTTGTCATCGCTCTAACTGCCTGCACAGGCTCCCAGTGAGGGGTCAGTGCACACGAGCGCCTTCCCATTCAGATTTACAGCCTTCCGATGACATTTCCTCCGGGTTTGGTTCGGTGGCTTCTTTTTTTCTATTCTGTACGTTATAATGATGAAAACTGCAGGAAGCACACTAAAGGCGAGGGGCACGAGAAGATTAACCGGTGGCTCCCGTTGACCCCCACTGACCTACCCGCCCTCTGTGCATTGAGCACGTACATTATGTCACCTCTGATTCCCATCAAGTACAGAGGCGCACAGAAAGCAGACTGTGCATGGCAGCTTTAATATGAACACAGACCCTGAGATGTGACTCTCTTTTGTTCGGTGCACCAAAATCTACAAATCAGGGGCAGATGATTATGTAGCTGATGCTGCAGGACTTGCTTTTGTGAATATTGTACTGTTTTTTTTATGCAAATTCCCAAATGAAGTTAATTAAACGACTAAAATTAACATTTAGGGGCTCCTGGGGGTCTGCAGCTTTTTTTTTTTTGCAACACTAACATTTTCAATTTGTCCAATGCACTTGCAGGAGATCCAGTGTTATAATTCAAGTGCATTAATCATCTTCTCATTCAAGTTATCTTTGGCATTGCAGTCACTACATATCCCGCTGCATCCATGTTCACACACAGCAGCCCTGCGTGACACGCATTTTACGCACAGAAGAGACAGAGTGGGTCGGGTCTGTGTTTACTTCCGGACTCCGATTTAGACTTCGCTCAGACAGCAGCAGCAGCAGCTCCAGTGGAGGTTCGAGCTGTCAGCTAGCACGGTAGCCATACAAGGCTTCATGACAGAGGTTACCGGGTTGACCAGCGGCATCCCAACAGACGAGCCTCACTCGGCGCCACTGCTACACACCGGACACCGCGACTCATCCAGGCGGACCCGCATCGCTGCCCCGCTCTCCTCCTGCTCCTCAGCTCGCCTTTCGTGCTCAAAGTCACTCAATGCTGCACTCCCGCTACCAGCTAACGGACTGATCGGACTGATCGTTCCTGCCACTTCATGATCCGAGCTAGCTGAGGATCAAAACAAGGACAATCGCTCCAAGTTGAAGCGGCGTTTTCAGCGTTTGACCGGCCGGGGATCCAGCAGCTGGGAGAGAGACACGGGCCCCGGGGAGAGCGACGGGACTCGGGGGTACCACGCAGCCAGGGCAGCGAGGGTGGTGGCTGGATAAACTGAGGGGGTCGCCTCCAGCTCCTGGTGGATTTATCCCCTGCCTAGCTAACGTTAGCTAAGCTAGCTCCCAAACAGCGCCATGGACTGGTTAATGGGGTGAGTACCAGACAGCTAACCGTGCCTAGCCAGCTTTACTCTCCCATGTCAGGTCAACTGCGCAGCTTTTTCTGATGCCGGCTTCCAAATTCACGTCCCGGTGCCTGACACCACCACAGCCAGCAGCGGACAGGTGCACTGTCGTGTTGAATACCGCTCGGTTTCCAACTCAAAACACATTAATTTAGCCACAAGCGGGTAGCATGTTGGCTAACTTAGCCTAGCCTAGATGCTAGCTTGGCAGCGGTCTCGTGCTGTAACGGTTAAACCAGCCGTTAAACCAGCCGTTACCCGGGGGGGACATCTCTGTGGCCTGCAGCTATTTAACCGACGATGGCAGCGCCCAGATTAGGTCGTGAGAATATCAGTGTTCGAGGCCAGTTTGCTGTACTTATTTATAGGAATGATTAACAGCGCGGATGGGGCTGATAGCCATTAGCCGCCTGTCAAGTCTTGCTAACGCGGCTGCTGCCCGGGTTGCGTTTATTTCCTTTGCAAGGTGCGCTGGATATCATGGGAACTCCCGTTAGCACTCATGCTAACTGACCGTTACCTAATGTGGGACACAGGAGAGCGGTTCAGGTGTCAACGAGGCTCACTAATGGAGAATATCGTTCCTGTACTTGTGAGATATAAACCTTTGGGGAATGAATGAATAAACAATAAGCAGGTGTTTGTTGTTTTTTTGGGAGTAATGAAGCTCTAAATGTGGTGTTTGTGTCTCCAGGCTGTGTGTGATTGTGTGCCCTGATGCAGCAGGTGACACCTGGCAGACATTGATGATGCATCACTTTCTGTTTGCTTTTTTTGAGTTTTGTTTGAGAGCTGGTTTACATCTGTGTCAAGTCTGACACCTGCCAGAGTTCAAGGCCATGATCATCGTGCACAGGATTAACCTGTGACATCAGTCAGAGGAACCTGCCAGCCCGATTTTGCTATCGCAGAACTCAGATATGCTATCTGACATCATGCTATCTGACATCATGCTATCTGACATCATGCTTGTGTGTATTTGTTATGCAAAACTTAAAGGTACCACACTGTCTGGTCACAACACGAGCCGCATTTGCCTGTAAGTAAAGGAGGGACTCGGGTGTTTCTGCCATTTCTTTCACAAGTCATTCACATTTTGAGCTTTAATTTCGCCCCCTGACGCCCGAGTGGGTTCGCTTCCCAACAGGAGAGCATCAGCAACATCTCTGTCGTATCACAAGGTTTGGATTTGCACAGTGAGGTGTGTCACTGTGAGGCTTTTTGTTTTTGCAGACTGGCTATCAGGAAGGGTGGAGGCACGTTGTCAGGGGTGTTTCTCCACATTGTGACATTTTGGCTGAGAGATAACGAAGCAGTGCCTCTACAACCCCCCCCAACCAGAATACTAGCGTTTACCAGCTCCTACCTCGGCCCAGGGAGGTCTGCTAGCTGGATATTTGAGATTATACTTTACAGATAGATCAGCCAGAGGCGAAGGGTAGTGTCATCACCACATATAAGACTGTTAAAATCCTCTGTCATAACTCTTTTAAGTGGGAGGTTTGTGAGCAAAACTAATTTAGCTGGCACTACTTCATTCAACACTTATCGTGTTGGTCTCGCTTGTGTTTGCCTTCAACAAACACATTTCCATATTATTTAGAAAACAGGATTTTTTTTTGCAGTGTTTTCATCCAGTGTTGGTTCATTCGAAAGACCCTGGTGTAGGTGTTCTCCCTCCGAGAGCCTTGTTTTCTCTCCCTCTGACACTTGTTTTCCTGGTTTTTGCTGACTGGTTCTTGCATTGACTTGTCTCAAGTTGCATCAGTGCTCGCCTTTGTAAATGTCATTTATAGGGCTTAACCTCCTGCTCCTTTTTTTCCTTTCTGTTAGTCACATCATTGCCCCAACAGTCGGTCCTGTCAGACCTAAACTGGTTTGCCTAGTGATTTGTTAGGAATTCAAAAGCAACACCCAATTATGTCTGTAAGTGTAAGACGAGGCGAGGAGAGTGAAGAACCCCATACAAGTAAAAGAGAATCAGGATTATCGTGGGACTTAACTAGATGTAATTGGTATTAATTCGCCTTCTCCTTTGTCAAAGTTGCTGGATCTTTATTTTGTGTGTGTTGCCACCCTTTAAACAAGTCATGTAGCAGCGTGTCGAAGCGTTGCGTCGCCTGTTGTTTATATATGCAGGTGAGGTGTGCGCATGTGAGCTGGTTGCATTGGAGGCGAGCAGGCATGCGTCCAGCGTGCGTCACCGACAGAGTGGAGTCCATGAATGAGTTAACCAAGCGTGTAATCACTCTGAATACAGACCCAGGGTTGAAGGACGCCACAGCCAGGACCGATGGAGGGGAGGAAGTGAGAGGAGAAGAGGGGAGAGAGAGCGCTCAGAGTTGATGGAGGGAAAGAGGGATGGCGTGGTGGAATCAGTTGATTTGGGGGAGAAATGTGCAAATGAAGAGGAGGGAAAGGCTGAAAGAGAGGCGTGATGAATGAGAGACTGATGAAGGGAAAGGGACAGGAGGAATGGCAGACAGCACGTGTATGGCCGATGGACAGGAAGGGAAGGATGGAGGATGGAGGAAGGGGATATGAACGCTCTTGATGGAACAGTTGATTAGGGAGAAAATAGACAAAATGAGCAGGTGGGGAGGAATGGGTGGAGTGGTTGATGCGAAGGATGAAACTCCAGGGGATCAAATGGAGGTCTGTAGCAGATGACAAGCACATGACGGCCTACTAATGGCGGATGGATTGAGGAGAGGAGATATAGAGACGATGATAGGCTCACGTCGAGAACAGAATTGTTTCTCTGTGGTTTCAGCAGGAAGCTACAAATATCACCTCTTGATATAAACGTGCATCACCTCACATCACCTAAAAACGCAAGGCGGTGTATGTTTGCAGTCTCCATTTAGGCTATCTGCGTGCGGCGTATTTATTTTTTGCCGGAGCTGAATGACCTCATCTGTCCGCATTCAGAGTCAGACAGGACGTGAAATCAGCGGGGAGAAGCGCGACGCCTAAATGTGTCTTTTTCCTGCTGGTTTGAAGCGGGGCAGGCTTTGACAGATGTTTAATCCCCTTTTGCTTTTGAGTGATGGCTCGGTAATGCCGAACGAAGAGCGAGAGAATGGAAACTACAGCAGCTAAGTGGGGCGCTGCTTCAGGCTGCCTGACCTGAGCAGGGAGTCAGATTTAATGTACACTGAGCTCGCGCTGCGTCACCTGTCACATAATGTCACATAGGCAGCGTGTCACGATCGCTGGAGTAACACAAGTAATGGCATGAACAGTCATAGAGGACTCGATGATCTTGTTTTTTGTTTTTTAGGTTCTCTTTCTGTTTCTGAAAGTGTTGTTTTTAGTGCAGATGATCAAAAACTGTAAAGTACCTAAAGTTGGCTCTGAGTTCCCTTCAGATTCTTAGTTTTGTTTATTTAATATTTGATCTGATATGTCCTGATTTTGTTCCAATACCTATACCGATATTGCCTGAGATGCTTGATTTTTGTGCCCTCGTGTGACTTGAAAGGCTCTCATAAATAAAACGTATCATTGTTAGTATTATTATCACCAGGGATCCAGGGAGATTATTTTATTATTATTGTTTATTATTGATTTAAGGAAGAAAAACCCTCCTTTTTCCTGTTTATAGTCCTTTACATGATGTATTATTTGGTAGACCTGAATGAAAACCAGTGTGAGAAATTAGTATTTGTTACCCTTCTACTCTCCAGCAGCGGTGGTGCAACTTAAGAGATGCTTTACTGCACGAGTAGCTAAATCTATACGAAGCCAGTGAACTGTGTAGCTTCAAGCAAATGTCAGCATTTTTACAAGTTTTGATATTTGTTTCTTGTCAGAATAAAAGGAAGTTCTAAGGCTTTCGTTCTCTGTATTTGTTCTTGTTTTGCGAAGGGTTTAACCAGAGCCTTGCTATTTAAACATGATATCACATTCATACAGCTGTTCAGAAATAGTGATATGTTTATATTCTTTAAGTCGCGTAGTGTCGGATCGGTACATGGTGTCAGTAAATATGCAGATACGCATATGCAGATGGGAACAGCGGTATCGGAACATCTCTAATTTTATATCAGCTATTTTGGCACGTTCAGAAACATTCTTGAAAGAAAAAAATAATGCTGAGCGGTTCCAGAAGTTTGGTTCTTTTCTGAATAATGTGAATATTCCTTTGACGCAGAAACGTCTCCAGCTGAGTTGCTCTCCCTTCCCGAGTTTATATTATCATCCCCTCCTCTTAGACTATTCACATTGTCAGCTGAAGTCGTTAAAAACAAAGAACGAGAGTGAAGACGATGCCATGTGATATTGGCATGATGGCAGGCAGAGAAGGGGAATTTACAACAACTACTTATAGGCCGAACTTCCTCTACGGCGGAGACAGTCGGTCTCATCGATGTGGCTCGAGATGTGAGCTGTGGTGTTTCGCTCACTGTTCACTCGTGTGATTGCTCTCACGTTGTGGTTGGGCATTTTCTGAACAGCTGTGTGAGCCACGAACATGCTCGCAAGAGGGAACATCTCATGGATTATAGATAATGTCTCCTCGAATCAAACCGAACAGTCTAAGTGGTCAGACATGATCTTCTGTTACAGTGTGTGATCATGTTAATAGTTGTGAAGTAGGTGGGCTCACATCCTGCTCTACGGGTTCCTGCAATAACAGTCCCATTCATTTATTTTTCCACCGGAGCATTTTTAGCACTTTGATGAGCGTGAAACTTTCTTGTTGAGTCATTAAACCATTAAAAGAACAAAAAAAACATCAAAGGTGTACGAGGACATATCATTTCTGTAGATAAAACTTCTGTGCAGAAGCAAAAACGCTTTGGAAAGAAACGTCAACTCTGCTTCTGTTAATTTAAACTGTATTTTAGTGTTTAAAAGCTTGTCAGGACTATAACATAATAACATATACCTCCTGTAGCATCATTAAATTATGCAACAGCCTCTTGTGTTTCCATGTTCAGGTTGTCATAACCTTTAAATGAGACTTCACAGTTGAAGTTTCTGTTCCGTCTCTGACAGGAAGTGCTCCCCTCTACCTGTCTTTCAAACAAAATGGAAAAAAAGAATATGTAAAAATATCACTGTGAGAAATCTCTCTATTTGCATATCAACCGATCTCTGTATGTGGTCCCTGAAACCGAGCATGAGAAAGTCAGTGGAAGCATTTTTGGGTGGAGGTGGTTGTAGTCTGACTAACATCCTTTTTGTGCCTTTGACACGCTCTGCCTGTATATGTAGCTGTTCCCAATGGGGATTTTTGCACACTGCAACCCTGTCCTCATTCAACCCCACCGGCTTATTTCCATCTCCACACGCACACACGCACACACACGCACGCACACACGCATGCATACACACATGCATACACACAGCCTCAGCCCAGGTGGCTGCTTCCGCTGCTCGCACCGCAGATGCAGTGCTGATAATAGGCTGTGACAGACGAGCACACATCATCTCAACGCAGTCACCTGCCCGAGAACGGAAACTAACCAGCGCTGTCACCGCGTAGCTTGGTTCTAGACGAGGCTGGCGTGTGGCTTAACACGCTTTGTTCTAACTTTACAATCATCCGCTGTGTTTCTCTGCAACACCGTTCTTTTATTAGGACTGACCTGAGAGCGGTGTAGCAGTCAGCTTACCAGACGGTCACGCCGTCAGCTGGGGAAAAGAGCTTTTAACTAGCTTCTTACTGTTACAGTGAAGGGAGCTTCTGCTGGTGTGTCAGAGCCCACAGTAAGAATCAATGTGAGTGAAGTTGCCTTACGACCACGCACCGAATGCAGCCCTAGGCCAGGATGTTTAAGACCCATGTAAGCCAGCCAACCCTTTAATGACACTAATGTGGTGTAGTTTTACAAATTCACCTCGTGTTGCGATTGGCAGCAAGCCCGACGTCTCAGCAGACATCGGCTATATACAGCACCGGGGTTCACATCAGGTGTGACTCCCTTTGACTGATGGTGTTAGATACCTTTATATAGGCAGATAACAAAATAAGCTATTTGGAGATGTCACTTTGATCATTTAATGGGCTGAACTACGAAGCGATTCACTGTAAAAACATTCAGCAGATTAATCGATAAAGAAAACAACGGTTAGTTGAAGCCCTGCTCCTTTAGAATACAATGCAATACAATTTTTATACTCATCCACGTGCTGCTCAGTGCTCTGACAGTGGATCCTGATGAACTGCATGCATTGAAATGACCGTTTGTCCTCCATCTACATACGAGGGGCAGAAAATAGACCCGGAGCCTCAAACGTACCCGTACAGTTGCTCCAGAACCTCCTTTTTGGCACAGAATCAACAACAGGAATAAAACGTTACAATCAGTAGCTATTTCAAGGCATTTCTGTTGGATTGCAATCAGCTGTACGGAGATGAATGTTTCTGTCATCATCGGTTCATGTGCCTCCGTTTTTCTCCCAATTGAAGCCAAGATCAACTCTGCGCTGCTTTAATGCAGCTGGGCCCGGGCCTCGGGCTCAGCGGTACGCCTCGGGCCGTTCTACCGTGATGTGCTGCCGTGCTGAGGGATTGGCTGGATGACAGGAAGGCTAGATGGTTTGTTTACTCCCCAGAAAGGGCATTTTAGTCACTTCCAACCCGACTCACTCTTTCACTCCCTTGCTTAGTTTATCTCTCTCCCTTTAATTCCCCCCCCCCCCCTTC
>OMLP01012943.1:0-18765 GCA_900302685.1 Spondyliosoma cantharus | reverse complement strand
TCTCGGGATGCTGATGTGCAGAGACGTTTGCGTGCTTGACTGCTGCCTGAGCTGAACTGTTCCGCCGCAGAGAGCAAGGCAGCGCTGAACAGGCCCAGGGCAGCCTCAGCCCTCTCCCAGAAATGTTTAACAACAAAAGCTAGCAGGGGTGTTGGCTGCGTTCGGAGCTGAGCGTGTAGGAGGATAGCCTATGTGCAGAGAGATATTGTACAAGTGCTATCTCGCTTTATTTTTTGAATGCTTTGGGTGAGGGACAGAGGGAGGAAAACAGAGCTGGAGGGGCAGAGTCTAAACAAACAAGTCCTCAGCTCCCCTCTGTGACATCAGCCCCCTTCTTTGACTTTTGCTGGTGGTCACAGCTCATCAAGGCTGCCTTTTCCATTTTGGGGCAAAAGCAGCAGATTTCTTCCTCTCGCGCAGCAGCAGGACAGAACGAATAGTGAGCAGCGGGGGCCATCGCCTCAGCTGTCAGAGTTCAGAGGTGTCAATGACTTCGGGTTGCGCAGGAAGGTGACACCTGGAGCAGGAGGTCGATCTCGTTACGACCACAACGAGCAGCGCGCTGGCCGGACGTGTTTGCAGTCAACGCATAAAGATCTGCGGCTCGTCGTCCTTTTAAGTGATAGAAAACTACAACAGTAATTTGGTGAAAATATCACACTGTCGTCTCTGAAGAAGATGAAGTGTTAAGTCAGCCCTCCCCAGGGTTAAAGACACAATACTGTATCATGGAGTGTTTTTAGGACACCATTGAGGGAGATATAAAGGCTCTATTGAATGCCTTCTTGAGGAGGCAAATAGCCCGGGTACAAGAACACACACACACACACACACACAGACACACTCCTGAGTGAATACGGCTGTATTCTCTGGTTTGTCTCTCGAGACGCCTCTCTTTACTTCCCCGTCTTCCCTTCCTCTTTCTCCGAGATGGGGACACGGAGAGGCCCAGAGACGAATGTGATACCAGAATGACT
This sequence comes from Spondyliosoma cantharus, assembly GCA_900302685.1. NCBI lineage: Eukaryota > Metazoa > Chordata > Actinopteri > Spariformes > Sparidae > Spondyliosoma > Spondyliosoma cantharus. The sequence continues at coordinate 17,788 of OMLP01012943.1, read as the reverse complement.
CGGCAGTTTGCCTTCCGCTGAATATGCATAAGTGGGTAATTGGACAATCCAAATGCATGCGCCGCTGAATTAAGCACTTTCGCGAGCACTTGAGATTGAAACCCTTGCTAGGTGTGGTGTTTTTTAGTTTTTGTTTTTTTATTCCCGCTGCCAGTATGTTTGAGAGTAGATGAGGTTTCAGAAGCCAGAGGACAGTGCATGCTCTGTGAGTATAGTGCAACCCAATACCGTGATGGATCAAGAGGCTGCAAATGCAACCCAACTCAATACGTGAGCTGGACGTGTTTGCGAAGCCTCTTCCGCCCACTCAAATGGGTCCTGACCTACTCAAAAGCGCGAACAGGCCTAATTTCACAATGTCAGCTGCACATTTAACCAGCAGCCTCTGATGCATACGGCGAGGTAACCACTTAGACCTCATTTTATAGAATGTGCCTGTAAATATTGGAGAGAAATTGATCTTGAGATGCATTTTGTTCTCGCTTTCACTTCAGAGATGTTCTCCTCGTTCGGGTCACACCGTTATCGTGTTGCTTCTGGCATGGCCTCGGGTGTCAGCGCGCGTCTGTGTGTGCGTGTGTGTGTGCTGCCTGTATTTCACTTGGCAGGAGACTGGCACCATGCTGTGACTGTGTTTACTCTTTCGCAACGATCTCGGCAGCCCTGCCCAGCGCACACAACTGGCACTGCCGTCGGATGGAGTGAAGCGAGGGAAGGGAAGAGACGGACAGAGGACAGGAACAGTCGCGACTAATCAGCTGCTCTCTCTCTTCCCCTCCGTCTCTTGTTATTGGTGAAACGAGGACAATAAGTTCAAACCAATGTTGTCGCACACAGATCCCAGACTTAACTGGTTCATCCACTGGCAGCGCTGGCCTCCACAGGCCTGGAAGCAGCTACTGTTCTGTCAGAGAGTATCATAGTCATGGAGCGCTGCCAGCTAGAGCTGTCTTAAGATCAGCTAAAATAAGTTGGACCCCCCCCCTGCAGCAGGATTTAGGGTTGTTGTTGCTGTCCACCCACAAGGGACACCCTGCAGAACACTCTGCTGCGTTTATTTCAGGACTGGTTGCAGTCTTTCAGATTCAGTTGTGGCTATATGTTGCATTTATTGATGCCTCTCCACATTTTAATCTGTGGACATGCACCCGATTAATAGAAATAAATCACTGTGAGATTTCTGTGAAATTATATGTTATCACAAGAGGGCGACTTTTGAATGTTTTGATATAAAGTGGCATACATCCTCATTAGTAGCTGACCCTCATTCCCCGACAGAATTTTATTGTGATGTCTAACCTATTGATCAGCCCTGTAGTTCTGGTTTAATGCGGTGCTGATACAAAATGGATGCAAGGCCTGCTGGTGATTATCTATTTATCTACTGTAAGTGTGGTCTTGGACCAGCACTTGTATCCTCCAGCCTGGACATTTCCACTAGTAAAGATGGATGCGCTGCTTTACATTATTGCTAAGTCAACATATGATTTGGTGAATGAACCAGAGTCTCCTGAATCAGACAGAACCTGATGCATCTCATCTCTTTCCTTAAATACGTGGACTTTCCTGTGTGCATTAACATCCCTGCTCGTTGGTCCCAAAGCTTGATATACTTAATAATAGATATGCACAATATTAGATTTTTGATGATGATGAAGGTCACGATTGGGTCGAATTGTGAAGCAAAAATGTTGCCATTGTTAGACTCACATCTGAATTTATAAAGCTCAACAGAACATTAGTTCTATGTCCTGCTAACAGCCATGTGCATTTTCTAATTCCTCTTTAAGAAGAGCTGGGTGTTTTAACAACAGCCTGTATTTATCCTGTTGGCCTTGCATGTAAGGGTTTTGCAAGTCCAGAATTCTAGAGTTCGACGAAAAATACCACCCTTCAGGGGTTCAACAATAAAAAAACAAAAGGTAGAAATTCAGTTTATTACCAAGTTATGTTTCCCACATCTGTCCCGAGTAAACCCTCTTCCCAAACAAATCAATAAAGGATCTCTGGTAATGTCATCAGTTCGGTTCAGTTCAGTTCTTCCCCCATGAGTAAACTTTTTCCCAAACAAATCAATAAAGGATCACTGAAAAAGAAAATCCACCCAACATCTGCAACGCTGTAGATGTTGCCTTCAAGTAGCAGTCAGCTGATCGTCCTCGTGCACACAGGAGTGTCTGAAGGTTCAGCTGCAGGCTGCCGGCGAGCCAGCAGTGTCGTCTTTGAAGTGTTCTGGTCTGGGAGAATTGTCTATCCTGCATTTTAATTTCACTTATTTTAATAGATTTTCAATGACAATAGAAATAGCCATTTTATTCTGCCAGCTTTTATTGTGATGGTTGACAGGCAGCTGCAGAAAAAGGCTTTTCACAATGTACACGTTCTGCAAAAACAATAAAAATACATCAAGGTTGGCACCACTTACGCGTCAGTCGATACCAATGAGAGGCTGATGTTATCGTGCATCCCTTCTTGAAAGCTTGGTAATTTCCCCTGACTTTAGTGGAGACGCTCTCTATTAGAGGTGAGGAGGGCGTCTCTATTATAACACTCATCCTGACAGGGAAGTGTGATGTGCACCAAATAACATCATTTCCCACCAAATTTCATTAAAATCTGATCAGTTTTTCAGTCATCTGGCTGAGTAACAGACAGGGGGCCGGCAACATAACCTCGTTGACCGAGGCAATGAGATGGAGAGTTGGAATGCGAAATGTAGAGACAAAAAAATGGGCAGATGGGTTTACTGGAGCTGATTGCAAATTGCAAATGGGAAAAAAAAAGAGGATAAGAAAGAGAGGGCCCGAAGAAGAGAGGGCAGCTGATAAGGCGTAGAGCAGCAGGAGAATATAGAAAGTGCGGGTAAAGAGCGGGGGAAGGAGGGAAACGATAGCGGCGTGGAGGCGATAGGTGAGATATGGAGATAAATGGGAAGCGGCAACGTGGGTCAGAGAGCTAGATTAGAAACAGCAGAGGTCTGCAATAGAGGACAGAGGGGGAGATTTAACAGCAGGGGCCCAGGCCGCCAGCGACACACAGAGAAATGGAGTTTGGAGCTGTGTGCAAGTCAGAAAAAGGGAGAGCTGAAGGATGGAGAAGTAAAACGTATTAGGTTCCTTCTTTTTGGTTTTGATTCCCAACACTTTAAAACCAAGACTTTGAGTGTTTGCCCTGCAGAACTGTTGGTCCTCCTCCTTCAACCAGTGAGATAAGAGAGCTAATTCGTCTTGGAGGAGCAAGCCTTCAATTCTAGGTGGGTTTTTATTTATTTCCCACCAAGATGTGGTCAGCACCCTTGGGCGAGGCTGTAGCTGAGCGGTGAGCTGCTAAATCTGTGCCGAGCCGGTGGGCTGCTAGCTCTGGTGTAAGCTCGCTAGGTTTGTCCTTGGTGGCTGCGGCTAGGCCGCTAGGCTGGTCTGAACTGTAATTGGATTAGAGATCTCTGCGTTGCATCAGGCTAGTCGGGTATACTCACACTCGCGCACACACACACACATGCACGCACTTTCAAAGCGCACATGCCCGAGGAAGCCAAGTTCATCTCGGTACTCGAGGCTGCGCTCCTCCTCCACCTCGTGTTTTCCTCTCAAACTTTCTTCTTTCCTCAGAATCCTGCTTATTATCCTTATCCCTCTTTAATCAACAATCCACCCCTTCCCCCCTCCGGCTCTTCTGTACATGCGTAGGTGTGTGTGTGTGTGTGTGTGCGAGATGATGCATTTTCGTGTGCGAGCTTGTGAGTGTTTGCGTGGATGTCTATGGATCCCCCCCCCTCAACATGCGTACCCTCTCTAAATGGGATTACAGGAGTTGCAGTGGCGCCCCATGCTGAGAGTAACCGGGAGAATAAAGGACGGGAAAATGAAAGGAATGATAACCCTCATACTGAACATGATGGATGTGAATGTGAAGGCACGCTTTCATTCAGTATCTGGAGAAGGGAGTCAGGGAGCTGCTCTTGACCTTTTTTTTCCTATTGTGAACTTCCTGTTTAGCAGTTTTTGACAGGAAGTAGAGGGTGATGTCATGGGTTGTGTGCGTCCTGATTGCCTCATGTATCCCTGATTTCTTTAAGTCAGCATGACTTTAACTGGGTACAGTGCCTGTCTCACTTTGTAGCTCACGAATGTATTTTATGTGTGTTATGTCTTTTCTTTGTAATGGACTTTATTCCACTAAAGGGTGTCGGGTGTTGCTGTAACACATGAGCAGGGTGTGGTGAGGTGTGTTGGACAGGTTTATACACGACACTGAAAACACAAAGAAAGGGAAGAAACCAAAGCAGCAGCTCAGAAGAAGATGAAAAATAAATCCCCCTCTCTCTGCGATCCCGCCTTTTATCTTGTATCTGTACATGCGTGTGTGCGGTTAACACTCGAGCGGCACATGTGGATGTGGTCGAGGCGAGAAATTAAACGGCAGCAATGCAGTCGGCAAGATTAGAGAGAGACGGCGATAGAACCGGCTTAATAGCTGACAGGCCAGCACCAGCAGCCATATGTTTCATATGTGTCGGCTGACAACCCCGCCGTATGGCTCTGATCCGCACATATGGCCTGTACATCTCTTACACTTCCTGCCTCCATGACAAGCCAAGTGAGGGAGGGAGGGGAGGGAGGGAGCCGATGGCATGTGGGCAGAGATGGAGGGAGCTCTGATGTGGGATGATCTTAGAACAAGATGTGTTTTGAGGAGTGTAATTGATGCAAAACACCCAAATCCACACGCAGCAGATATCATTCAGAGCCACGGTTTCAAACCGGTCCGTCCTAACATCAGTTTTAGACTTCACCAACATATTTAAACACACCTAAAGAATATATATTAGATAGCGGCAACTACTTCGTTCTCCACATGTGCCGATTGAACAAAGGCTGCTACTGTGGACCGCCCGCTGCAGCCTGCTAAGCATTAATGTGTGAGTTTGTGAGTGTGGCACAAGCCAGCTCCGCAAGCTGCTTCACATCTAAAAAAGGACGTGGAGGAGGAGAGGGATGTTTTCCAGGGAAGAGTTTGATTTGGTATGAAGGCGAAGGGATAACGGAGAGGGAGCCGAGCGTTCAGGGTCGCCTGAATTTCCTCTGGTAGGTGAGGGTCACTGTATGGGAGCTGCCGACTGGGCCTCCCAAGAGGGAGGCGGAGAAGCTCAAGGCTGGACACAACACAATAACACAAGACGCACAACAGAGGAATCGACCCCTTCCAGGCCTCTGATATTCCCTCGAGGAAGTGTGTATGATTGAGTGTAAACACGGATAAGTCTGACTGACGGCAGGCTTACAGAGGGCCACGCTGGGGAACACGTTCTGTCCGTGTGCCGACCTATTCACACACTCTCTCACACACACACACACACACACGCACACGCGCAGCACACTGTACTTCATTATCACACAGTGGATGTCTGGCGTGACGTCACAACGCTGACCTTTCTCTCCTTTGTTGTGCGCTCCCAGCCGTAGACCTGCTGAACGTGACCTTTCCTGAAAGCCCTTTTAATCACCGGTGGTCTCTGAGCTGGCTGGCTCATGATGTATGCTAACACTGAGCCAACTGTGTGGTAGCATTAGGAGCTAGGTTAAAAGCTAGCTTTGCTGAAGACTGGCTGTGAACACAGGGTATTATGAGGAGTCCAGGCGTGGGAGCGAGGCCAGCAGCTCACTTTGCCACAGTTTAATCCAGGAAACCTCGGGAAGGAAGGAAGTCTCACCGACACGTCCAAATCATTCTGTCAATGATATATTTCAGATTATAATGTGAGAGACATACTGTGTCTTTCTGTTTCTGCTGTATCTTCAGAGAACTGTTAGACCACGAAAAGTAATTTGGTCATTTGTGGCAGACAAAACATTTTGGTATCGTTTCCAAAACCACTGATAAAATGATACTCGGCCCTAATTCCTGAATTTAAGCGGTCTTAATTATGAATATGACGAAGGACGAGACTAAGATTTGGATCCAACGCATTGTTGAAAAGTCACATGAGCTCCAGCCTCGAAACAAAGCTGGACAGTGGAAGTCTGCTTTGCCATTATCTTCTCTACAGTTTTATCCTTTACCTCCATTTTTTTATCATCCCGGCCTCGTTCTCTACGTGCTGTCTGGCCTTTACTCCCAGCAGAGGCTTTTAAACCTACAGTAGCTGCCTCGCACTGGAAGCCAGAGTGGACTGAGTCATATATCAGGGGGAGTGTGCAGAGCTGAACAGGCTCCTACAGATTAGAGGTGAAGGAAGTGTGCGGCTGATTTATTACCGGCTGTTAGCTGGTTAAATGAGGCTAAGTGAGCTGGCCATCTCGGGGAGGTGTGATGGAAGAGATTAGCCTACATAAAGAGCGATGGAGGGAAAAGATCTGTGAAGCGAACTGTGACTCCTGACCTCCCGTCTTTTTCATACTGTTCCTCTTCATCTTCTCCCTCATCCCTGCTCGACTCGGCCTCTCCACCCTTCCGTTCGACCTCGGCTCCTCCCTGCAAAGCATCTCATGTTGCCTCTGCAAAGCAGTGCCGGTTTGGTTTGAGGCTTTTTGAGAAGCAGCCAACAATGTTCTCTGTGTTGTCTAATTATTATGCAACAAGTTAGTGCTTGTAATTGTCAGTGACAGTGCTGCTTGTTCTGTGTGCAGCATTGCAGCCCGGAGCTTGGCTTGGTCATACTCACATTACTAATGTACTGCATGTCAAAACACATCTATTTTTATTCTAAGTGCAGATGAAATGGCTTCGTAATTTTTCCTCTGAAGTTTAAGTGTCTATCTGTGGAGGGATTTAGTGCTGAGAGAGACTTCATCTGAATGTCACACTCGCGTGAACCGAAGTTCAGGTTTATATGCAAATCACGATGAATTTTTGTTGCTCTGTTGACGACTATGGATCAAGTTATTAATGGTAAACTGAATCTTTCAGGTTTTGGACGGTTGATTGAATACAATAAGCATTTTGAGTACATCACTTTGGGCCATGGGAAATTATACAGGGCATTATATTTTATTATATGACATTTTATGGACTAAAAGACTGAGTGATTAGTCCCAAAACTAATCTGCAGAGACATTTTTGCATAAAGACACACCTCTGACTGATGTTTCTTAAACTTTAATAGATTTATTAATGGATAAAAAGTTCAAAAACAGGAAGTACAACAATAGCTTTCCCTCTGGTGTCTATTTTTTGGCCATTTTAGTATGAAAATAGGAAGTTTCACAGACAAAACGCTCCCTTCAGAAGTCATTTGTAAGAAATGGTCATCATTTTTAGTTTAAAATATCCAATAAATGAACTAACATTATCTACTAAATGTGAAGAAACGAGACATCTATGTTCTCTGTTGCAGAGATGTTAAACCTGGGCCGTCCTGTCCTTTTTATACCACTTTGTACAGCAAGAGGCGACAGTCCGATAGTTTAGCCCTCTGTAGTTTCATTGCCTCGCTCACTCGTATCAAACACGATTCGTTTGAACTCCACATTTGAGCAGATGTATAAGAATTTTGAATAAAAATTGACAGCTAGTCAGTAACGCCAGGGTTCCCGTCGTAGATGTATAGTGTCAAAGCCTGTGCCAAGACAGGTGGAATGCCCCTTTTCAAACATCGAATTATTCTAAACGCATAGGAGCAACACCGTTCTGACGCTACTTCAAGAGCCGCAGATAGACACAGCGAAGGGCCCATCTGTGGCTCCTGATGAGGCTATATGTGCACTCACGCCGGTGGTCTGGACATCCGCTCTGTAAGCTGTTTCTGCCGGTTTGCTTCGCGTGCAGGCGACGGAGAATGAGAGCGAGCGAGAGACATTCCCCACATCCGTTTCCTCTCGTAGAGGAACAGTAGGTCAGGGGTTTTGGTCCGCTCTGCTGAGTTCATGTGTTGCTCAGGGCCAGAGTGGAGTGGAGAGGAGGGGAGGGGGCAGGGGGCAGACCTACGGTGCAAGCAGATGGAACATTTCTCATAATCACTCAGTGAAGTGGTGGCGAGTCTTTCATGTTGAGGAAACTTTAGCCCTGTCTGCATTAAGTGAGGTTTAGTGAAGTGTGACACTTGCTGACTGAAGGAAACTCGCAGGTCATGAGCTTTGGTTTGATGTCTGTCTTGTTGTGGTCTCTGTCCTTCCCCCTGGTCATACAGTCGTCTGCACTCTGACCGCATGTGTGCGTGTCTCGCCTGGGTGTGTGTCCTCATGTACACCTGTATCTGTACTTCTGTTTGCATATGCATATTGCGTGTGTTACTCCTTTATCTCCCTCTCGGCCCCTCCCTGTACTGTACCACACTCTCCTTTCCCTCTCATTGTTCGGCCTCTCCGCCAGCAGACCAGGGAGTCTGGAGCAGGAGCTCGCAGGAAGTCTTCGTCACTGGTTGCGCTGAAGGGGAAGGCGAACAGTGAGATGCACAAACACAGGAAGTGCTGTTTTCCTCACTCGGGCTCCAGCTGGGCGTCTTTCTCAGTCGTTCGGTCTCCTCCGTCTCGCTTAGTCTACGTGTTCCCTCCACAGTCGGTGATAACTGGCTCTGCGCAGCTGCACACATGAAGCCTCGTAATTGGGCTTTGTGTCCTCTGCCGTATTCGTTAATTTGAGTCAAGTGGCCTCTGGGAAATTGATGACATGTCATGCCATATGCTGTTTGAATTCAGGCAGAAATAAAAAAGAAAAATGTGAAAAACCTCTGATTTAAGGTGGATTTCTCCTTTTTAATATTTCCTTATCCTGCGGTATCTGTTCCAGGAAGTTTAATAAAATGCATAAATTCTTAATTTTGCCTCCTCTGACATCGCTCTGAGCTGTTGACCTTGCCATATTACTTCCGCTGGCCTTATGTCACAGTGAGCCTCCGATGAAGCTGGGATATTAGTTATCTAACTCTAGCAGCTGAAAGGTGAGCAGCTGCGGTCAAAGGTGGTTAGAGGTCGCTGCTCTCTTCAGAGCCTGTGCAGAGACTGGTTAATGTACACACACACACACACACACACACCGCTACACATACCAGCTGTTATATAACCACGGGCAGCTGTGGAGTGCACCCTTCAGAAAGTGTGTGTTTGTGTGTGTGCATTAAACTAAGGAAGTGTTTCTTTCCAGTGTGGTGATTAACTACCTGACTGAAGCCTGTTCCAGCATCAGCTCAGAGCCGCTGAGATCAACACACTCTTTCTGTCGTGCGTTCACACAATCACGAGTGCGGAGATTTGAATACATTAAAGGGAACGTCAGTGCACATTTCCCCCGTCGTTTGGATTTGGATCTAAGTCATTCTCAGCCCGCTGCTGTCAGGCTCAGCTCACAGCTCAGTGTTTTGTTAATGCGGATCAGGATGGGTCACGTTAACACTGCAGTACAAATAGTTGAGAAACTGATCTAAAAGGTTTTTGTCGTGGTTTTTTTTTTTTTTTTTGGTCTTGCTTCTGTCATTTTGGGGATACGACTGCAGAAAGCTCCATTTTTAGGATGTTTTGGTCACTGAATGTGAAGCTGTTAGAATAAAATGACTGATTTTCATTCTCTCTGTTCTGCATCCTCAAGGTCATTCGCGGATTGTCTGTTTTTTTTTGCGTAGAAGTGTTAAGTCTAGCTCTGCAGAAGAGCAGTGGAGCTACATCTTTCAAAATGAATAAAGCTTCTTACATAAAATGCCACCAGATCTGTTACTACACCTCAGATCTGCATTGATTTGTCAACAGTTTAAACATAAAATAAATGAAGATGACCTTGAATGTTATTGAGACGTCCGAGATGTCTTTGAGCTTCACATCCTGATGTGCCTGTAGCCGTGTGATGGAGGGTGAAAGGAGACCTGTGTTTCTTTTTTTTTTACCTCCCTCTTGTGGCTGGTCATTATGTGGCTGCCCTAACAGCTTGTAGACGTTCCTCAGCTAATCTGGTTTGTCAAGCTTGCCAGGCTCTTTTCTTTCATCAGTCTCTGGGCTGGTAATGCTACAGCAACAGCTCCGGATTTCCCCGTCCTCTTTGTCTGAAATACATGCAGCGACATGTGTGCCACAACCCTCAAAACCAACATTACTAGCTTCACTTTAGATAAAGAAAATGATGGATTGCTGTAAAACAGCCTCTGGATGTGGTGTCTTTTCACCACAAGAGGGCAGCACTCGTCCACCTCACATGACCGGAGGAGGCAAAAAAAAAAAAAAATGCTTACCTGTCAGCAGTTGGGTAACTTTGTTTGGTCAATCGTATTGATTTTAGCGGGTCACATGAGTTCTCTTGTTTCTAAGAGAGGTTGGTGTGCACTCAGATGAGGAAGCAAATCAGGAATAAAAGGGATGCAAAGACAAATGTAGATAAAAGTAGAAAGAGTTTGGGAGAAGAGGAAGAAGGAAGGAGAAGAGAGGAGAAGAGAGAGATCCAATGAGCATGAAATCAGATCTTGTTGCATAATCGTGGCTCGCAGGCCTTCCCAGTGTGCACCGGGCTCCGTCCGCTCTCTCCAGTCCAGTATCACATGACCATATCAAGCAGCTACAGCACTAAACCCGCAATACCAGTCGACCAGCAGCCAGAGGCAAACACACTCATCAATAGTCCTGTTCTTCTCTGTGCTGAGGCATGCTTTGTGTATTTATTAATTTTTCCTTTGAGGATATTTTTACATTTTCAAGTAAAGGTTAGCGGTAATTGGTGTTCTCCAGAAAACCAGCACAAGCCCAATACGATCTATTGGTGGTTCAGTGTCTTTATCCCACATTCTGGCCTTGAGGTTGTACAGTTTTCTACCAATCTGAAACCGCTCGCCTGGATTTATTCTCTTCACCGAAGAGGAAAAAAGCCCAGAAGCGATCTTAGCGTAGGATCCAATCAGGCCTCGCATCTCCTCGTATACCTCTGTTCAATGTCTTTTCACATACCAGCAATACCAGATGTCACTGTGGCATCGGCGCTGCTTTCCCTCACCTTCCTTCCCTTGCCTTTGTCTTTCGTTCTTCTTTTTTTAAATCTCCTGTCCTCACCTCCTCCCTTCCATCACTGGTGCAAAGCCTTTATTCACATGCCAACAATGCCAGACTGCTGCATACCAGTCAACAGGACATCAGTGAGCGAGAACACCTCAGCCTGCAGGTTCTCTGGCCGGCCGGCCGGCCTGCTGCCTCTCTCTCATCGCGGCTCCTCAGCCATCAGCGCAAGTCACTTAGCACAGCGAGCCCCAGAGAAAAGAGCGAGAGAGAGTGGAGACGATCGTCTGCTCTTTCTTGCATTATTTCTTGCTAACAGTAGGTGGCATCATAGTCTCACCATCCTCAGCAGTTTCTCAGATCAGTGCTTCCACTTTGGTGTGAGAGCCATGAAAACAAAGCAGTGCGCAGAGTGATGAGCGGTTCAAACGACGGTTTTCTCTTTTAAGGTCGTTATATTTGGTTTGAGCAGCAGAGAGACAAAATTAGACTCATTTTCACACATGAAAGTCTAAATAATGTTACACAGTCTTCTCTGCACTTCCAGGCATGACAGTATAGTGTGAAGATAATGAACAATTATTCATCTGGACCTGAATGTAATCAAACCTTAATATATGCAAGTCTAAAAACGCTCCATTTAGCCTATAGAATGGCCACCTTGCTTACTTCTTCATTGTTTTTTGTCATCGTTTGTTCTGTACTATGTCAGAAAATGGTGAAAAGGGAACATAGTTTCCCATAGTCTGCAGATATTCACTTAACAATCTTGGGAGGCTAAAAGTGAATTTTCCAGGGCCAGAGTCTCCTCGCAGTTTTAAACGTACGCATGTGCCACCAGTTTTTTTTAATAACCGTAATTGTTAGTTCTGCTTCTTTCTTAAATGGTAAACAGACTGCATTCATTTATTCTTTTCTCCTCTTACCGACCACTTAAAGCGCTCTACAGCACACATCTGCCTTCACCCATTCACACACACATTCACTGCATACACTGTTGACAGAGGCTAGCTGCTCATCAGGAGCAATAACCATTTTGACATTCACACACCAATGGAGAAGCATTTCAGGGTTGAGTGTGTTGCCCAAGGAAATGTCGACATGTAGACTGTAGGGACCGGAGATCGAACCACGACCCTCTTATTAGTGGACGATCTGCTCTCGCCACAGCCAACCCAATATGACATTCAGTTGCCTGAATGTAGGCCCAAGTTTTATCCATTAAAAATGTAAAAATAGGCTAGCCACTGCTTAGGATTATTGAAACGTTCGATAGCTGATGCCTCATTAGATAGAGCGACCACTGTGAGAGAGAGAGAGAGAGGGTTAAACCTAAACCGTCACTGGTTAAACTTTGGATCTGGAGCTGCAGAATCTCTACAACTTCGCTGGGAGACGTTACTTGCAGCTTTCTTGAGAACCTCTCACCCAAACTACTTCACTATCGATACTGCCCTTCACGGGTCCTCAGCAATACACCCACCATTTGCAGTTGAGCAAATCAATGGACAGATAGACATGGACTCACGTACTTCCACTTTAGATGATTAACTAATCCATTATTCAGCTAATTGTTGTGACTCTAAAGGACGTGACCTTTTAAAGTGTTTCCACTGACGGCTACCGTCACACAGTGCTGTCATCATATCTATGGGAAATAAGATTTAAATAAGTGATACTCCATCTTTTACAAGATGGATGGTTTTCCAATTCTGGCGCTGAACTTCACATTCCCTAAATGCCTGAGCAGTGATCAGCATGGGTAAGGTTGCATTTCATTTCCTGGAATTTGAAGGCAGCGGAGATGTGGAAAGATAACGCTGATTGAGTGCAGAGCCCAGAAACACCCCAGACATAACATTTGCCTTTTTGGGGGCATCTGGGAGACAAACTTGAGAAAATGTCAACATCAGTGTTTTTGCACATTTATTTCACACTTACGCTTTCATCAGCTCCGAGACACACAGAGAGAGTGTTAGTGGAAGCTCCCTGAGCTTAGTGCTGGGAGATGGTCGGGACAGAGACGTGAAACAGAAGCCTATAGGACGACTTAAAGGACAGACAGAGACATAGACTCACTGAGGTAACTATTAAAGGTGAGCTATAGTAGTATCCCCTTAATATAGGCCGGGCTATGCGTGAAGGACGGACGACGGGCTCCTGGCGTCGCCCAGCCGGGCCGTATATATAGGCCCTTTTATACTGCTTCCCCTGGCCCGGCCCCAGCACACATATACCTCTAACTGTGCCCGGTGTGTGTGTGTGTTTGTTTGTGTGTGTTGAAACATATTTCGAGTGTGTGAGAGAAACAGTATGTTCCTGGTGCTTGGCAGCGAGACCGCGTGTACGTTAAATTGCGTAATACACACATGGTTTTATAAGACTCATCTTTTTTTGGCATGGCAGCAGGCGCGTGTGTGCTTTCTGTCAGTATCACCTCTGTGCCGGGGATCTTGCAGCGACACGGCCTCTCTATAGCTCTGCTCTCATGCATGCTGGAGCCACAGTGAGTGTGTGTGTGTGTGTGTGTGTCCATCTGTGTGTGTTTGTGCACTGCGGTTCAGCGTTTGCCTCTGTGCAATGTATTCCTGGAAAGCCTATGTAGGAGTGGAGGGGCCAGAGTTAAACCACGGCCACGGCGAGGACAGCTTTCTGGAAGCCTTCCTGTCGCTGTGAGCGAGGCGGAGAAAACCGTGTACGTGCGTTTTATTCTGTCCTGTGTATCCACACATGCAGAGGAGATCTGCAGCTTCCTCCTTTTGCATCTTTCACTCCATTAGTATGCACGGACAGGCGCTTAAAGTTCACATCATTCTTGCACAACATGCAGCAGGAAGAGGAATGCGGGGAAGGGATTGAACTGGAGGGACAGAAGGGGAGAAAAGAGGGGCTCGTGATGAGGATTGCGAAAGAGGCAAGAAAAGCTCAAATTAGCTTAATGAAGGGGCTGCGAAAGGAGCAATAAAATCAGGGGGCATTTAAGGTGCAGGCGATGAATAAGTGCAGGAAGGAGGAATGGATTGAGAGTGAATAGAAGGAAGGGAGAAGGGAGGGGGGGGTTGTTTTGAACTGCATCAATAAAGCTCCGGCTAATTGTGCCTCTGTGCTCTGCAGTGTTTGTTCACCCTCTTTTTCCTTCCACCATCCTCCCTTTTTTTTTTTCGACTCTTTTCGGTCCCTCCAGAGTCGCCTCATCTTCTGTCAGTCCTCGTCCTCCTCCTCCTCCTCCTCCTCTTCCTCTTCCTCCAGTGGCTGTTGTGTAACTCTGCAGTGGCTGAATGAGCAGCAGCAGCAGCAGCGGCGGCGGGCGGTGGTGGTGGTGGTGGTGCGATTGATCAGCAGTTCTAGTGCCAGGTTGCTCTTACTGTAATAAACGAGCTTGGAGCCATTGAAACCAACCCTGAGTGCTTTTCTGCAGGAGTAGAGGAAACACACGCACACGCACACACACACACACACACACTGTACCGCACTCCCATGATGTAATCTTACATTTACCGCTTGTCTGGATTCATCATTTTGTGCTTTTCCCTGCTTCGATCCCTCAAGACCCGAGCACACAAAAGTTAATGAAACATTTTATTTTATTATTAGAGACTTTTTTTTTGGTAGTTGCTCTCAGATGAGCTGGACTTGTCCTTTAATTAACTTCTTGTTATAACCATGGATGTAATATATAGTTTGGAAGTTCTCTGCGTCTTCTAATCTCTTTCAAAAAGCTTCATAAAAAAACTTATTTTTGGGGTTCGTCTTGACAAGTTCGAGCTACTAAAACACATAAACCATAAACGTTACTCTGGGTTTAAAATCCAGTTTGGGACCCTTGTTGCACGTCTTCCTCCTTCTCAATGCTCGCTCTGTCAGAAAATCACATCTGGTCTTTCCATTTTTTCACTCTTTGTGGTCTGGCCCCTCTCCCTGTCTCCCCCCCCCATCCATCCAGCTCCAGAGTACCAACTTTTTTTTATTTTTTTAATCCCCAAATCCAGACTTGACTAAACAAGAGATTTTTGCCTCACCTTAGCTGTGTCTAGTGTACACACACACCCAGCTGGAGAAGCGGGTTTGCTTCCCCCGAGGGCGCGCATACACACTGGAGGCTGTTGTTGGGTGTGGCGATAGAGATCACACTTTGTCATCGTAAAGGCATTCTTAGTGTCACCTCTGTGTCTGCTCAAAGTCACTTTGAGTTAACCCGCCTGTCATTTCCCCCACATTTTGACATTCCTGGCTGCAAACTAATTTCATTGTGAGTTCTCGCTGTTTGTTGGAGAGGATGCTGATGCTGAAAATGCTGCATAACACGGATGTTACTCACGAGCAGGCCAGTGATTATGGTCCATTGTTACTGGTCACTTGGTCATTGTCCTCACAGCAGCACCTGGTGTTGGGTCAAGAGTTCGTTCGTGTGGTGCAGAAGTGGCAGATTGAGTGGAGCACAACTCCAGTTTTAACATCATTACAAGACAAACAATGACTATTTTCACTATTGATTACTCTGCTGGTTATGTTTACAGCTAATCATCTGGTCTATAAAATGTGAAAAACAGTCCAACACCTGTTTTATGGTCTTAAATGACAAAGAAAAGCAGCAAATCCTCACATTTAAAGGTGCAGTATGTAGTTTTGGGGAAGGAATTGCAGATATTTTCATGCCAAAACAAGCTTAAACAAACTCTCTTTACTTTAAAGACTGAATAAACTAAATAAACACACACGACGCAGTTTCATACTGTTTAACTTTGTTTACATGTGGCGGACCCTGCCACCTTTTAGCTTCAGACAGTGTTCTGGGGACCTGATCTTCCCCTGAGAGCAGCTTGTTTATTCACTTATGGAAAACAAATAACATTTCTGAGTTTGTATTATTACCTCATTAATATTGTAAATAAGAAAATTCAGAGTTTGAGTTTCTTCTCCAGAAACTACAAAGTGCTTCTTTAAGCAGCTGGAACCTGCAAAAGTTGGCTGTCCTTTTTTGTATTTGTTCGACTGATTTGATTAATCGATTAGTTGTCCTGAAAAGTTTAAATCCCAGAAAGTCATCACGTCTTTCTTTACCACTCCACATCCTCTAATAATAATTTAATCTAGTGATATATGTGCTCATGAATTATCAATCAGTTCTCTTCCTGGAGCTCAAGCAGCTTCCTGTATCATGAAATGTAAAGTGTGTGTCCTTTTAGAGACACACACACACACACACACACACACACACACACACACACTTGGAGGACTTTGGATTTAAATGGCATTAATGGCTCCTCGTCACTATTCTTAGCCTCAAATCTGTCTCACCCTCCGGGCGGTGACAGGAGCCGTGCTGGGCTGGGGGAGTCTGGTTTGTGTTCGGCATATGGCAGAATATAAACGTGTATTTATATATATTCATATATAGCTCCTCAGATAGGAAACGCTGCTGAAACACGAGAACCTCCTCGGGATTGTGAATGGAGAGAAGGAAGCTGGCGCGCATCGATAACCATTTTTCATAAAGGGCGGCGTGTAACTGTTTTTCTGATGTTTTTTTTTTTTTTTCTTACGCAAGCGTCGCTTCTAGTTCGGGGTTTATGCCGCCGAACCGAGCAGGAAGAGGAGATGTAGATGTGGACGCGTTGACAGAAAAGCTTCAAGTTCCGTCTGGGTGTTTTTCTGGGAGTGGAGAGTAAAAACGCGGCGGTTTGCGTCAGCGCGGGGCTGCGTGGACACAAAGCCTCCGCCAGACTCCCTCTGAAAAACACTCAATTCTTCTCTACAACTCCGGAGCGCACGCATGTCACCGATACGAGCTGTTTTTCTGGGTTTGAATCGAAACGCCTGCAGCCTGAGGACTCGTTAACCCTGCCCCACGGAAACCAAAGGGGACCAGAGGAGGAGGAGGAAGAGGAGGAGGAGGAGGAGGGCCGGAAAGAAACGATAGAAAGATAAAGAGAAAAAAGGTGTTGGAGGAGTGAGAGAAGGACCGCAAGGAGCAACTCCGTATTGTTCGGCGGTTTTGTTTGCTCTGCAGCCAGAAAGACACACACACACAGACACACACACACAGACAGACAGAAAGACACGGCGGCGCTTGTTTCTTTCGGGGTGCGACAAAAAGCTTGAAACGCCGTCAATTCTGGATTTCTTTATCCGCTTCCTGTCGTCCAGGATGAGGTTTAAGAGGAACGGGTCCTATACGCTGAATAGGTAAGAGGCTGCTGTAACGTGAGCTGCGGTAACTTACTGTAGTAATGTGTTATCCATATGGAGAGGTGGTGGTGGAGGAGGGTGGAGGAGGAGGGCAGCACGCTGTGTTACATGCCGAGCTCATAAATCAGTTCACTTTCTCTGTGATATTTCCATTTGAAGGCTCACAGTGCTGCTCACACTCACTCTGCAGTGTCTGTGTTGCACTTTAATGTGAGTCTTTAACATCTTCTAAAAACTCTTGAGTGATGCCAGAGGAGGTTTGTGCTGCAGTGACAGCACAGCAGGCTGCTTCTTTGTTGTGGAGAAGGATTTACACGCTGCATCTAATGTGCACATTGAGATTGCATCAAAATGTGCGTACGGTTTATTTTACAATTTCTAGATGACCGCTGGACGTTTCCGGTGCTGTCAGGTCCCTGTGAGGGTCCCTGACTTCACCAATGTGGCGCCCACGTGCAGAGAGCAGGAGAAACCTGTCCTTCTGGCTTTAAGGAGGGGTGGGCTCTCTCTCTTTCTCTCTCTCTCTCTCTCCCTCTTTCTTTTGTCTCCTCTGTTGGATTTTGGAAAATGATCTCTCCTTTCCCTCCCTCTTTATCTCTCTCTCTCGCTCTCTTGCTCCCCTTCCCCTCCCCTCTCGCCCCCCATCACCTAGCAACTTTGTTCGAGTGGAGCAGTATGTGTGCCTCCTTAACCCA
>OMLP01012941.1:41187-54645 GCA_900302685.1 Spondyliosoma cantharus | reverse complement strand
CGAGAGCGAAGAAGAGGAGAGGGTCAGGTGGTTATTTATAGAATACCAGAAGTTGGCGCTGTTGAGGCGTGGCCCTACTCCTGAAACTTTAGCTAGATAAGCTTCAATTCTCTGCCTGCCTTACGTGCTCTCTCCACTAAAAATGATATCCAGTTTGCCCCCTGCTGTCTTCCTGGATCCACGTGAACGCAGCATTCATTTCCATTTTTTCGCATAGCTCGACAAATTGACGTTTTTTTGGTCAGTCAGTTGGTCTGTCAACCGGACTGAAATATCTCCGCAGCTTCTGGATGGATCGCCACGAAATCTGGTACAGTCATTCATGTTTCCCTCAGGGTGTATTGAAATAAGAGATCATCTAATGGACCCCATTAACTTTTGGTGTGGATCCAGGGACAGATCCAGGAAGTTTTTCCTCACTTTCTTTAACATTGCGGAATTGGACGTTATTTTTTTAAAAATATTTGTTAATTTCTCAGGCGTATTGAGACGTATCTGAGGGAGTACAATTTGATCCTACTGTAGATCCAGCAAGCTTAAATTAAGTGCTACGGGGTTATTGAGTTCACATTTTAGGGTATTTATCAGACGCTTTTGTCCAAAGCGACTTACAGTAATTCATACATTCATACACTGATGGCGGTGGCTGCCGTGCAAGGTGCCGACCAACACATCAGGAGCAGTTTGGGGGTCAGTATGTTGCTCAAGGACACTTCGACATGCAGACCAGGTGAATCGAACCAGCGACCTTCCCATAACAATTAAAGGAGACAGTCTATTGGGACAATCTTTTTTTTCCTCCCATAGAACTAAATAAGATAACAACTTTATTGTGAATTCAACCAAAACTTCTGCTGAAACAGGGAGGAGGTTTTCAGTTTAATGCGTATTATGGCCCCTAAAATGACAATATATTCAGGATACTTGGTCCCCGGATAAACTTTAGGTAAAAACTGTAGTCCTCTATTGGTTTCTGTCAGTGAAACCTGAGAAGATACAGACAAAGAGAAGAAAAGCATGTAAATCCTTCTTTTTCTTTTTTTTTTTTTTGCACAATTCATAACTTTATGTTTGCTTTTGGCTTCTCTCTGTTATTGTTGCTTCTGTGAGACCCGCAGGGATCCATGAAATTTAATGTTCTGTTACTGAATAAATCCTATCTCTGACTTCACCTCTGCACTTTTGCCCCTGTCACCTCTTTCATTGCCGGGATGAAGAATTCAGAGAGTTTGAGGTTTGAAGACTTTGAAGTCAAAAGACACCGACTTTATTCTATTTTGCGGTATAAAAGTAACAAATTATTCCGAGGACAAACGGAAGACGAAGGGGCTTCTACATTGGCCTACGCTGTGATGTGGACAAATCCCAGGGCGAGGGAATGACTCTGATTCGCTGCCATCGCTGCGTTCATTCCCCGTTCGGTCTGAAAGTGCCCTGAGGTGGAAGGGGGTGTGGGTGTAAGAGGGGGCAGAGGTGAAATCCAAACTTTCAGGCTCGACCACAAGGTTTGCAGAAAGAACAATCTCTGGACCCTCAAATGGCAAATGTGAACAAAATAACCGGACTCATTTTTCTGTTCTTTCTACCACAAGCTTCCTACGGGCAGGGGTCCGCCAAGTCGCAAATTATCGTTGATTTAGAAACAACAGAAGCCTTTTGTCTCTGAGGGCTCAGGTTTTTTTCTTTTCTCTCTCTCGACCGTCAAGCAGCTTGGCTCCGCGTCATGTTATTTTTCCACGCATAAAACTTTCATGATGAAATAAAGCAGAGGGCGTACGACGGCGGGGATGGGGCCGCTCGCTAGGCCTTTGGCTGCTATCACTCATGAACCTGTCTGACTGACGAGATGAGGCCGAGCCAGTTTCCTTTCCTTTCACTGGCTCGTGTTGTGTGTCTTTTTCACTTTCTCTTTTTCTTTGTCCCCTAAATGTTTACATCCTCATTTCCTTACCTTCACGCTTTTTTACCTCTTTCTTCTAGCACTAGCAACTTACTCTGTCCTGGATTTTTCCCCCTTCTCTCTGTCCCTGTCTCATTCTTAACTCAATTACCAAACCTTTTTATTGGCTCGCAAGCCTGAAAATCAATCTTGCTGACAAATCAGAAACACTCCTGCTATCTGTATCATTCTCTCTCTCATCTCCCCCCACCACACACATACACACACACACACACACACACACACACACACACACACACACACACACACAGGCTCGGGTTCCCTCAGAAGTCGGGTTTTGGGATTCATGCTGGACGTCTGATGAAGAAGTGCGTCTGGGTCATTTCCACGCGGATGTTGGTTTTGCCCGTAGAGCATCGCTTCAACATCGATATCTGATATTCATATTCTGTCATCTCTGCTGTTTTTCTAAGCCCCTTTCTACCTGTCCTCATAAATAAGGATAAGCTGTGGATTTAACGGGGCAGCAGCAGACACTGAAGGCTGCTGGTGTGCACCGCACCACATTCTATCTCGGATGTCTTGAGGTTTGTGACTCAGTTTCACGTTTTATGACAGGGGAACTCAAGCCTGTGTCAGCTGGATACAAAAATAAACTTTTTTTGACCAGAAAAAGGGATGTGGAACTCAAGAGTTACATTTTTTACAGCCTCTCAACTAAAACCAGGGCTCTGAGCTGATATAAGCACCGCCGGCGTGTGAAAATCTGACACGCCTTTCAACACAGCCCTGAACAAGTCCCTCTCGAGGCCGCACTTGGAGTAAAAGGCTAATGGTGTCTGCAAAAGGTGTCACTCATAGTGACAGACCTAGAAAATTTGAAATTAGAAAATCTGAGGTGTTCACAGTCACGAGTGAAATATTTTTCAGTTGGGTTGAGTTGGTGGAGACCAAAACGGAGCTGTAAGGTGCGTGAATACTGGACATAATTTTGAAGGGTAGCCAGAAACATGACTAAAAAAAGTTTACAATGTTGCTCTCTTTCTACTAGATGTGTGAAAAGACAAATAACAAGTACCTTTATAAAGACTTAATTAATTGCAGTAGTGATTAGATAGTAAGTGCTTCAAAGGTCCATTCGAAACCAGTATTAAATTGACAAGCCAAAAGTTGTTCCTGTTTTGTAATGCTGTACAACTTATCTTCAAAAAACACATGTTAATAATGGACTTTTAGTAAAACTATTGTTACAATTTACTAAATGTTTTTCAAAAATTCCTTTTTTGGATTTGCTGATTTTGTATTTCGAGAGAGAAGTTGCGGCTTCTTCCATTCACTTCTATATAACCGGGGTTTTCAAGAAGGTAGCATCTGGTGACCATTAGAGAAATGTATTCTATTGCACCAAGGCACGGACTGAATGTACTGGGAAAAAAACCCACAGATATATTTAATCAATACATCTCTTTATGTTGCAACTTTCTTTTCTTTGGGTTTGTAATTTTAATTGTAATTTCTGTGTCTACTCTGTGCTCATGGTGTTGTTAAGTTTAGGACAAAAAACTGCTTGGTTAGGGTTAGGAAAGGATCATGTTCTGGCATAAAACACAGTTTTTGTCAGCACAATCACAGCTGGAAATTGTTCCTAGGTCTCCTTAAAAGTATCCACTGGTGTCACACTAACAAATGACGTCCGGACATGAAATTAAGCTACTATAGGCCTACATGTAATCTGAACGTGATATCACTTGTATTGTACAAATGATACATACAAATCTGCTCATATCCTTGGTTTGCAGAAATTCTACCAACTTTCTATTCTGGCAACTGAGCTGGCCTTCAGATCTTAGTGTCTGGCAGCTGCTGTTTGGGTTAACATCAGTGAGAAATGTGCACTGCAGGACTATATAATAAGAAGTCTGTTAAGGTTTTAGCCATTGGGGAGCATTGTAACTCAAGGAAAGACCATGCTACTCTGGGTTTACAATGCTGTGTGTGTTGTACTGTCTGTCTGTCTGTCTGTCCGTCTGTCTGTAGAGTCTCTGTTCCAACATTAAAATGAAATGTTGATCAGAAAAAACTTGAGTAGACTAGCGTTATCAGATTTCTTACTCGGAGGCAAAAAGTACAACAAGACACCTGATGCACAGAAAAAAACAGACTGACGGACAGGAAGCCAGAAAATGAAAGGAAAGTGGGCTGCGAGCTGGGAGTTCCTCTGTGTTATTTGATGAAGGGTGGGAGGACGGAAAGGAAATGGACAGAGGGAAAGCGCACTGTGATTTGATAAATGCAGCGGTCCACGTTTTACAATCACATCACACTACATTTGGAGGATTTGATGTCAAAGGTTCAGGACTGGGTCATGTGACCATTAACGGCAACCTGAGAGGCTGTAACAGCGCGGTGTGTGGTGGAAGAGTGTGGTTACAGAAATAAGTCGGTTGGAACCAGAAATGTGCTCAGCTGAAGTCACTGCTGGCCTACTGACAAGTTTATATGTGTGTATTCATTGTAAGCATGCAGGCCGTTCAGTCTATTACAATAGCAATCTGGGTTAATCAGAGTCAATGAAAGTGGAGACCACACAATTAGAATTTTACAGTTAAAATATATTGCAGAGGCTGACATTACAGCACTGTGGCAATAATACCTGAGAGGCTGATTCTGTCAGTCTGACTGTGGAGCAGTAGATACAAGGCACAGCTGCACACCTTAATGACTACCAAAGTATCAGCGGGGGTATTTTATGGATAAAAATCTTTATTTGAGCATGTGTGTACATTATGCTCCAATCCCAATCCTCTTTAGCAATACAGTGCTGACAGCAACACAGAAACTAAATCAAGTCCAAGGCCCAATCCCATTTCCAATTTTTACCCAATTTTTAGATGGCCCCTATTGCTATTTATCCAATGGAGACGTTTTGCAATTTGTTCACAACTACATGCCATCAATCAAGCCATCAAATTATTTTTTTTAAAAACACTTCTTCTTTACCCATCAAGATCAAAAATACATGTAACTGCCCGTACTTGAATAAGCTTTCATCCTGGCAGCAGTATAAGTGGATTCTCCACAAGGTACACGTTAATGTCACCGAGGTCGAGCTCTGGCAGGGACCTGGCGTTGCTTAACAGCTGAAATACCGCAGCAGGTGCTGTATATGGATCGCAAGTGCCCAACACTTAGTTGATGTCCATATCATTCCTTTTCTACGGTTGACAGGCGATATAAATAACTGTGTGAGGGGAAATGTACTGGCTTCTGCCGTGTCCCTACGGGACGTCCGGTATGAGCCGCCATCTTGGTCTACTGTGTTACCATCCAGGTCAGCGTGTGGGTCAGGTTACTGAAAACTATGAATTGGCCAACTTAAGCAACCCATGCTCCTTCCCTGTCTTGCATCATTACAAAAGATACAAGAATGTATCTGAAGGAACGCTGAGCTAAGGGCAGTGTCTTCACAGCTTACTCTTAAATCTCTCACTCAAATCAAGGCCAGAAGTCAGGTAGAAGCTCACTGTGGATCAATTCAGCATAATTGTTTTACAAAAAATTCCAAAATACAAACACAAAATAACACTAAACCAAAGATAATAGGAAGGAGGAATGACAGGGACTGTTAATATTACTTTGCAAACCTTTCTGAGTGCAGATATAATCTGATTCAAGGCAGAAAGGCTGGTAACATAATATCACCTCAGACGTTTTTTTTGCTCTTGGAGAGAAAGAACCCGCCAAAACCACAAAAACCACCCAAACTCTGGTCAACTTACCATTAAACAACCTTTAATATGGCATCAATTTAGTTGATGTTTGTATTGAGAGCTTTAGTTCCACGAGAACGGACATTTTCAGTTTGAGCACTCCCAGCAGGATCAGACCATTTGAGGTATTGAGTTAAGTTTTTTTCCCAGGAGAAAAGCCAACGGTGTATGACTGAGCTTGCAGTCAGTGTTCACTGGAAAAACGACTAATACGGAACTGTTCTAACATTAAAGAACTCAGATTATACATTATCGTGAGTAGAAAAAGTTGAAAGTAGAAAAATGTTTAACATTTTGGGAAATGCTTTTTCACTTTCTTGTTGATCATAGTCAACTATAGTATAGCTAAAGCCACCATCAGTCTGTTAGCTTAGCTTTGCTCAAAGATAAAATAGGAAATAGGGGGATAAAGCTGGTCTTGCTTGGTCCATAGGTAATCCAAAGTGTACCCTATCAACCTCACAGACTCCACAAAGTCATTGCTCCCAGCTAAAACTCACCAAACTCCTTTTCAAATAATAATTTAAAGCGATATACTTAGCTTTACAGTTGTGTTCATGTTCTTTCGAGTTGTGTTGGATTTTGGCTTCAGTCAGTTGATTCAGTTGCTGAGTGTCATGTTTATTCACGCAGAACAACCAACTGTACAACTGCTAACTGTAAACTAGCTAGCAACAAATGCACTGACATGAGATTGTAAAGCCCATTGAAGCAATGTGATTGTGGTTTTGGGCTATATAAATACAATTGATTTGAAGGATGAGTTTAACATCAAGCTATCCAGGGCAAACAAGCTAAGCTGAGCTAACATTAGCTTTGATATGGGATGGCTGGACAGCTCTCAAACTAAATTTTACTTCACAGCTACCTATATCAGCATCAGCTGACAAACGAAAGGGGTAAGGAAATCCCTAGTTTAGGGCTATTGTAGAAACATGGCGGTGTAACATGGCGGACTATGCGTAAGCAGACCTGCTCCCTCTGTCTATATTAAAGCTAATCTTTTGTTAACGAAAATACAACGATTCCTCAGTTGAGGTGATTCTACACTGATGAAAACCAAATTATGAATATCATATTCTATTTCTGCCAACACACTGGACCTTCAGGGCCTTAAAGTGGCTTTTCAGGGTTTTTTAAAACATTGTGGTGCGTATAAGGTCGGCGACAATCAACATTATTCTTTTTTATGGTCATCTCTGCAGCAGGTGCCATTTTAAGATACTGTCTGGAGTGTAGCAGAATGCATTCTAACTGTAAAACATAAAGCCTTTTAGTTTCAGTTTCCACTATCACTCCAGTGGTTTGCTTCACGTCTCTGTTGTCTGTCCTGCGCCTGCCGCCTCCTTCTCTCCTTCACTCATCAGCTCCCAGAGACAGGAAGCAATTCACTAACCCCTCTCATCACCACTCCAGTTGTTCCCGTCTGCAGCACTTTGGCAAGCCATTTTGATAAATACCATGGCAATTCATATACAGCGAGCCCAGCCATACCATATTAGCTTCAATATGATGGAGTGTGTGAATATGGAGCACAAATCTAGGGCCCCTGACTGAGTATAGTGCAGTATCCTCTTAAATCCCTTCAAAAAGGGAGCATTCCCTCATGGATTCATGAAAAGAGCCCATTTATAGACATGAAAAAAAAGGCCCGTTTCAACAGACTTTAAGTGCGGCAGCCAAGGAAAACAATGTGCCTGGCCAGAAAAACTGAAGTCTGTAATGCACCGACTTAATTCCATTCTCTCGCATGAAAAGAGAATAAAAAGTTTCGGGGCTGGCTGGAAAACTCGCTGTGTCCGAATTGTGTGCGACTGACAGAGGCACTGACATACGAAGTATCACTCTGCACGAAAAATCAACTCGAGGCTAAATCACACCACAGGCTGCCTCAGCGGGGCCGGAGTACGTCACAGTGATATGACAAGTGATTTATCGACAGCTACGCACAAAATGCTGAAAACAGGATGGAGGGAAAACGTGAGAGAGGGAAGTGAGGAGAGAGAGAGAGAGGGCTGAGCAGACTGGGAAAGGGAGAGTAAGTACACAAAGACTGGATAATAAAGTGAGGCTGGGTGGGGGGGAGGACGGAGAGCGCTTGGTGCCAGTCGTCGGTCCATTTGGTCCATTAATGTGCAGAGTAACGGCCTCACTGACTGAGGAATGATGGGAAAATGGCCCTTCCTGCAGGGTAGCCCTTGAAGTGATGTATAGTTGCGAGGACGGAGCGCGGCGCTCGATGGCCGATTCCTCCTTCCTCGGCTCATCACAGGCATAAACAACAGGGGGCCTTCCTGTGCGGAGAGGGCACTTTCACAACGCGGAGCCAAACCAAACTGCAGCGCATGAACTGTGTTGCTTTGGTCTGATAACTTTAAATCTGCTCGGCTCCAACTTTAAATCGTGTTACTGCTGCCTTTTTCAAACTTAATACAAACTAAACAAAAAGTCTGACACAAAAACAGTCATTTAAAGGAGACGTATTATCCTCATTTTCAGGTTAATTATTTTCATTTTGGGTTTCCACTAGAATAAGTTTACATGCTTTAATGTTAAAAAAAAAAACATTAACCACAGCAGTTTTCTCAGACGGTCTGTCGTCCCCCTCTGTCTGAAACGCTCCTGTCTCTTTAGGGCTCCCCCTATACAATGCACAGGTTACTCCGATTGGTCAGCTCACACACGCCTGAGCCAGCACCCCTCATTGTGTCTCCGGTTGGCTCTGTCGTGGCTTCAGCTTCCCATTAGCTGGACATCTACCATGAATAGAGGCATAAATTGTGCAAATGTGTGAGATGGTGACGTAGTCAGATGTAAGTCCTGAAATTAAAGGCGGAGCCGCTGTCGAGGTGTTTCAGGCACTTCAGTAGCAGTGCTTCCTGTGGGAGGGAGGAGCTCCTGGCAGCGCAGACTTTGGACTTTTTTTAACTTTCAAGATCCTTTACTTTTACAACCTATTTAAAACAGTGATGAAAAGAGGGCAATAAACAAAATAAATATTATAGGTGTCTTTTAATGCAGTGTGTGTTATGCCACAGACACCTCAAATTGTTTTTCGGTCAACTGGTTAATCGATGATGTATAATGATGTATAATCGAAAACCGTTATAGCCACGCTTATGCCTACATGAGCTTTCAAGACACCATTGAACAAATATCTGAAAAGCGTATCATCAACATGTGTCGTCGCTAAAGGACAACGCGAGAAGTCACATGGGTGTAGCACTCCTTCACAGTCGTCGTCTTCGCGTCTCCCTAGCAACTGCCGTGGAGATTTGATTCAGCCAGGTACTTGCCAGCTGACCTGTCTTTAAGTGACGATACATACCTCTTCAGGTTTTGAATATACGTTAACTCCAAAAAAAGTTGTTGTTTAGAAGTTGCCGCTCACCACAGAACCAAATGGGTGGTTCAGCACCACATCCCAGGACCTAATGGTTAAGTAAGGATACGTTAGGTGATTACAAATACTGACGGGTACCTGTAAGGCTCTGGTTCACGTTATCTTCTCAATGATAGTACATTACCAGATATTAGAACTGATTATGGTCAGAAGTATTGGAAAACCTGAATAAAGTGCGTGTTTTTAAGCCTCATCTAAATGAAAGAAAGGTTTTCCAGGCAGGATCTTTTAACCGACTGAATGAGAGGAGGGTGAGCCTGCCGACATACAGAACTTAGCTGGCGTGAAATAAAAGTTTCATCGAGAGCGTCAAACATTTCAAACATTTTTTTTTTTACGTTGTTTGAGCTTGTTCTGGGCTTCAAAACAGTCCGCTGGCTTGGAAACGCGTCGAACCTGCGCTCGTATAAATCAAAAGCGTTCACAAGATCGTATCCCCATCTGGATGTGAAGAAGTGCGCTCTCTTCGTCTAAACTACGCCTCTGTGCGTGCAAGTGATAAGCCTAAACAGCAACAGTTAAAAAAAACACAAGACGCGGTCTGGAGTTGTTGAACAAATGAATCGAATCTAAAACTTTATGTGCCTTATTCCGGAGTGGACAGAGCGACGGCGCAGGTCTGGAGGTAGTTAACAAGGAGGGAGCTAACAAGGTGAGGCCAAGTGCGAGCGCAGGTCTGCTGCTGGAGTGTGAAATCGACTGGAGCGCCTGGTGCTGCGAAACCCTTTTCCTACTGGCAGAGAATGACCTGCAATCATGGCTGGCTTTTAAAATACAGCTGTTCCAGGAGCCTGAGATGTGAATAATAGGTGCAATTTGAGATCGTTGTCAATTTTTCAAATAACACATTGTGGATGATTGTTCTCAGACGGGGGCCTCCGGAGGAGGAATTGCCAAAACAAGTCGCTTAGAGAAAATTGCAGTCCTGCAAACAGCAGAGGAGAGTGATCACCATTTACTAATGAAAGCTCTCCTCGTGGGAGACATTGAGACTCATCCGTCACGCAGTCACGGACCGACGTTTGTTTTAGAGATAGTTCAGGTTCGGGGGGCCTCGGCTGTAAAAGGCTTCCTATGACATGTTTTCCTATGATTAGTGAGAGTAAGAGCTAAGTGGGAGTCCCCTCAAACCCATCACTGTTGGATGGCACCGCAAAGTCGTTTCTCAAACAGTGCGTGTTGTCTGTCTGCAACTTTTCAAGCCTGTCTGTCTTCGGTTTGTGACTTCAGCACCTCTCGTCTTAAGATCTGGTTTCTCACTTTCCTCTTGCGCTAAGGGATTTCCCCGACTCTTTATTCCTAACCATAATGAAACTAAATTTCCTCTTTAAAGTCAATCCATCTTCTGGTCGACGGCGCAGTCCATCAGGATCAGACGGTGAGACACAATGAGAACTGAGCTTTGTTAGAGAAGAAGAAGAAAAAAAACAAAAAACCCACAAAAGTATTTTCCTAATTGGGCCGCTCGAGGAAAAGCGTGTCAGGGCTGAAATCCATCACGCTGATTGCTGGCCTTGTCTGCGTGGAGCCACATGGGGGTGGTGCTGTGTGGGGTTTTTGTTGGGGTTCTTGTGGTTTTGGATCCTGCACATGCTAGTTGGATCTCGGGAGGGAAGCCCTCGCACAGCCGAGAGCAGCTCATTACCTTGGTTAGTCATCAGCCCCACTGTCTGCAGCGGGATGATAAATGAGGAAGGTCCTCACGTGTGGCTCTGACAGCCCCGTGGCACCGGGTCAAGCTGACATCTACGGAGGGGCGCAGACAGCGGGGAGGCCGAGCGAGAAGCGAGCAGCTCTTCAGAGAACCGGTGAGGGCTTTCTGGGAATTGAAACACACCCTCCGGTGGCTGCGGAGGAAGTCTTCTCCGGCGGCGGACGTTGTGTGAGCAGTTGTTTCTAAAAGTTTAACTTCCCATGTTGTACACACTTCACACTGATCACTCTGTCACTGATTTTAGGGGAGGGGATACACAAGATGCCAATAATGTTGAAAGAACACAATGATGGCAGAAATCAACCATGAGGGCGCTTTGTACCCCATCACCTTGAGTGAACTCCAGCACAAGCAACTGAAACCAGATAACCAACACACACTGTAACACTCTAAGCAAAACTTCAACCCACTGTGGTTGGGTGGAGAAATTAAGTCAATCCATCATCTGTTTCAAAGTTTAAAATTCCCTGCGCCTGTTTGGAGCTGTAGATTACAGCTGGGTTTAACTGGTATTAACATTGCAGCAGAGAGAGAGTTCTTTCTTCACTATAAAGATATCACGTTTGTACACTTGTGCTTCTTTTTCACACATATTCAATCACAAATTGAAGAGCCTGTTTGCCGGAATAAATGATGACAATGTAGATTTCTGCAAATCATGGAAATGTTGACACTTTACAACTTTACATTTGTTTAGGTTAAACTTTTAAAATGAAAATTCCTGTTTTTGTCACGGCTGCCCTGAGGTCTTCTTAGAAATATTCAGTTGTGTCACGCTTACAAATGTTGAAATGTAGTCTCGAACTGTGGTCAGTGGCTTGCCACTGGTTGGTGAGGCGTTCATGCAGGTTGTAAACAAACCCCCAGGTTAGACCACTTTTTTTGAAAAATAAATTCAAGGGTAACTGACAGAAATCATTGCTGTTACTAGTAATTACAAATTACCAAAAAACATTTCCCAAACTAAACTCCGGCTGACTTCCTGGTTCAACCTTGACCTATTTCCCGAGGTGAACTACGTGAACTACGAAACTTCATCTGATTTTCCATCCGAATGAGGTTGAGCAGATAATGACTGAATTTTCATCTCTGGGTGAACTCATTGTTTAATAAGCTCGGTTCGTTTTACATGCGGTCGGTTGAAGTGCCATGTCTGCAATTTGTTGGCCAGCGAAGCTAACAAAAGCCAAAACAATTAGTCCAGACCCACGGAGCTGACTTTTGCCAAAGCTACGAGTCGGGGGTTTTTGGAGGAGCAAAGAGAAGGTTTTTCTTGTTGCTTCTCACAGATGTTTGTACACAGATAATTCTGCAGCTGATCCTTCACTGGCAACTTGAAGTCTGCTGGATGAGAAAGCTCTGTGAAATGGGAAAAATGCTTCCTGTAGGAGCTGACATTCATCACCAGACACCACATGCTCTTTGACTCTCTGTCACGCGCACGACGTTGATGGCTCCTCTGTCGGCGGGCCGTCCAGGTGCTGCGCGAATAAATAAATGCGCTGCGACTCCAGCTCGGATGTCGCTTGTTGCTCTTTCGCCGTAAAGTCTGGCAAATTGCGGTAATTTGCAGTCATAAATGTGTCACGCGCAAGTTTCCCCCCCCCCATCTCTAACTGCAGCAGACGTTCCTCGCTCGGCTGGCACTGCACCGCGGCTACTTTGCGACTGTAACGCGCGAGACAACCGGATGTCTCCCGGAGAGAGCGGGAGGGCTGCGTGTTTGTGTGTGGACCTGTCACTCCGAGCTGAGTGATGTTGATGTGAGCCGGAGTGGCATGACTGTGGCTCTCTATGAGGGAGGTATGGCACAGAATCCAGACATGGTGAGTGTGTGTGTGTGTGTGTGTGTGTGCGGTGGACGGCTTTGGCAGGCGTGAGATGAAGGGGGTGTCATGCCCCTCGGACTCTCTCACACACACACACAAACAGAAACATCCATATCCAACGACTGCGAGCATGAATGGTCATTCAGCTCCAGCCAGCAGTATGAAAACAAGTCAAAGGGGAGGAAGAGGAGGAGGGAAAGGGGGAGGATGAAGGATGGAGTCTCGGGCCAAAAGAAACATGGTGGGCTCGTCTGTCCTCCTCCCTGTCCTGATGAGCACCCCAGGCAAATATTCTGTGAATGAGAGCATATTTTGGGGGGCTACACTTCCCATTTTACCCTGCAAAGGAGGAGGTGGAGGAGAGGTGACTCACCCATGATGTCATGGGTTGTGAGATGAACATTTTTAAATGAGTCTCAATGTGTATTAGAGGACGTGAATTTTGGCCTGCCTCTTGGTCTGGTACTTCTATAACAGTACAACATCACTGGTTCTCAACCATTTCTGTGTGGTCGAGGAAAAACATCCAGAAATCCTTTTAATTATATAGTATGTAACATTTCTGCATCACAATTAAAAACTGATTTTAACATTTTACTAAATGTTTCCAACGTTCCAGTGTTCCAAACCCTGAGATATCTGTAATTTTGTTCAATATATGATGATGATGCGTTTTCATATTTCTGTCTCTATAACTTTAGTAGATGTTCATAAATGAAACTAAACGTACCAAGAATAAAACTTTAAACATTACCTTGTCCTCGCATATCTCCATATTTGATTGACTGATCCCCAGTGGCAGAAATAACATACTGCAAAAATGTAAAAAAAAAAAAACATTC
>OMLP01012941.1:0-36256 GCA_900302685.1 Spondyliosoma cantharus | reverse complement strand
TGCACATAAATTTTATTAATTCATTATTAAATATCATTTGACGTGAATATGACAAAATGTAAAAGTTCAATATGTAAGAATTGGCCACCAGCATATCACCAAAGTAACCGTGAACTGCTGCTAACTGTAGCTGCCGTTAGCTAGTTGGTTCAGTGAGCTGTGCAGCTAGCGGTAGAGACTGGAAGCTCGTGGATCAGAGAAGTGTTGGTGTTGGCCATGGCTAGCTGGTTAGCATGCTGACTTTAGCAATAAATAGTAATAGTAATAAAATACACGGACATCATAACGTCACAACTGTTATTTCTTCACATTCAGTTGATGATATTTTTAGGTTTGCTTTTTATGTTTTCAGCTAATATTCTTACCTATTGCACCTTTAAGAAAATCAAACCAAAACTCTTTGTTGTTTTTTCTGTTTCTTTGGTCTCTTTCGATGCTAGTTTATCGTTGTCCTGCTGCATGACCGCGAGTCCGTCACGATGACCACTCTCCCCAACAACAGCAAAGTTAGTTTAACTGATTATCATTAAGACGTCAATCTGAGGGTAATTTAGACATAAACACACAATGGCACATAGTATTTGTTGTGATTTGCTTATGTTAAAGGATAAGTTCAACCATAAATGAAAATTCAGTCATTATCTACTCACCCCCAAGCTCATGGATTTTCGGATAGTCCACAAAACATATTTGGAGCTTCACAGCAAAACAGCTTTGCAGCATTTGACTAAAGTAGATGGGGACTTGTTTTAAAACTAAAATACATGACTGAATACAAAATAAAAAACATCCATCAGGGGTAATCCAAGTGTCTGAAAGCCCCAAGATCCCAAGTTGATAGAACTGAAGGCAGTTTACGATACAGAAAACCTAGTTTAAGCCAAAATCTTCACTTCAGCTGCTAAGCTAAAAGCATTAGCGTTCACCCTGTCAGACGTGAATGGAAAGTGTAAATGACATCTTTTCAAGCCAATTTGAGATCTCGAGGTTTTACAGAAAATAGGATCATGTCGAACTCCTCATGGAGTCATTTAATCGGCATTTTCTGTGTTTTTTTTTTTTTTACATTTTAAAACAAGTCCCCATCTACTTCTGTTGTTTAGCAGAATGCTGCAACTCTATTTTGGGTTGAAGCTCCAGAAAAGTTTTGTGGACTAAAAAACTTCACCAGATTTTTAATCAGCATGGACAGGTGATTATATAACGAGTGAATTTTCATTTTTGGGTGAACTTGTCCTTTAAACTTTGCAGCTTGAAAAGCTTAGAACCTCAGAGGATCTTTGAATTTCTTTGACTGGCCACAGTTTACCTGACCCCTTCACATGTTTTCCTCTCAGTGATGGAGCACTTACAGCACAGATTTAGTGCTGGAGGGGTAAAGCTCTTCTGTTTTGTTCAGAACTTTGCTGTTGATCAAAACTCGTCAGCGGTTCACCTTCACGAAGCTGCGCGTCTCTCGTTGGCTGTGCGCTCCGAGGCGTCACCATCTGTCATCCAGCAGCAGGGCTTCATGCGTGCGTCCTCCCCCATCTCTCCTCCCATTGTAGAAACAGCTGTAGACCGTGAACCGTGGAGTGCGGGTCTGACACGGATTACCTGGATACCGGCTTGGAGTCTGGGTGGGCATCAAGCAGCGAGGAATAAAAAGGCAGCGCGTCTTTTGAGTCTTTTTGTTTTTAGGAAACGTTCTCTTTTTAATGGAATCGTTTCCTAGAAGTTCAAGCATGGCGAGCCGGCTTTTTCACACTCTGCACTTATTACTGATTCTGGAGTCGAGCTGGGGTAAACTGGTGTCTGAGGATCTCGGTGAAGCCACGCGTCAAGGTGCCGATGTGCCGCCCGCCGTGGAGGAGCGCGTCTTTGCGCACGGAAGCGCCAACCGGGACATGGTCTCCATCAACATGTTCAAAGTATATGAGAAGTACAGCA
Organism: Spondyliosoma cantharus; assembly: GCA_900302685.1. Classification (NCBI taxonomy): domain Eukaryota; kingdom Metazoa; phylum Chordata; class Actinopteri; order Spariformes; family Sparidae; genus Spondyliosoma; species Spondyliosoma cantharus. The sequence continues at coordinate 34,327 of OMLP01012941.1, read as the reverse complement.
AAGAGCCACAGCAGAGCCAGAGGGACGGAAACACCGTGAGGGGGTTTAAAGCTGTCCCGAGTGAGTTTATAATACTTTTACAACTGGAAGTCTGATTTTCATTTCGTGTCAAAAAAGATAAATTATTTTGTGTCAGTGACTCTCTGTTCGACGAAAGATCCTACAAGTATTTTCAAGTTATTTGTAATGAATAGACAAATCAATATTGACGGAGCATTTTGTTTAAAATTCTAAATTGAATTTGAATATTTTTTATCTTTTCAAATTGATCCATTTGTACTTTTGAAGCAGGTATTCGTACCAGTCATAACAATTGAACTAATAACCACCTGGTGCTCATTCTGAAATATCACAGCTTCTAGAAAACAGATGAAATGTTTCTTTCCAAAAATGAAAAGAGTAAAAATGAACCAGCAGAATAACTGTTCTTCTTTACCCTGAAAAGGTTCTGTCATATAACTTAAAGGGGCATTATGTAGTTTTGGAGGAGAAATTTAAACTCAGAATTTTAATATTTACAATATTAATTCGGTAATAATACAAACTCAAAAATATTCTTTTCTTTTCCACAATTGAATAAACAAGTTATTCTGAGAGGAAAATAAGGTCTTCACAACACTTTTTGAGGCTAGAAAGGTGGCAGGGTCCGCCACAAACAAAGTAAAACAGTATAAAATTGTGCTGTCCTTTAAAGGAGCACGGTGTAGTTTTTTGGGTTTTTTTGGGAGGGGGGGTTAGGGACAACATTTAAATTTTAAATTAGAAGCTAAAGATCTTCACTAACTGATTTCTTATGCCTAAACAAACTCTCTTTGTTTTCATGACTGAATAAACAAACTGACCTTAAAGGACAACACAGCTTCTTTGTTTATATGTGGCAGACCCTGCCACCTTTCTAGCTTCAATCAGTGTTCTGGGGACCTTATTTTCTTCTGAGAACAGCTTGTTTATTTCAGTTTGTATTGTTACCTCAATAATATTGTAAATATTACATTTTTGACTTTGGATTTTCTTCTCCAAAACCTACATAGTGCCTCTTTAAGGTCAATCAGTCAGTGAGTTTAGTTTATTTAGGCTTAACAATAAACAATCAACACAGATCTTTCTCTTGTGCTTCAAATTTTGTCCACAAAACTACATATTGCACCTTTAAAACAGTTTTTACCCCTGACTAAAACTCAACATTTATGCCATTTAATGTGTTCCCTCACTCCGGTTTTCTCACCTCTAGTTATTGTTGTTGCATGTTTCTTCACAGGCGGACCTTTTACAGACATAGAAAGGCAGAAAGTTCACGTTGCAAATCCTATCTTGTGCACAAAAAATACCTCGTGTTAATTAATTCATCTGTCTGACGCCCTGAAGATGTTAAACACAGGTGTTTTGTCAATGACACAGCCACTCTCGTACCCCTCTGTACCAAACATCTTCACCTCTCTGCTCTGTCAGTGTTGTGATTCAGTGATCTGGGGGACTCTAAGTCTCGAGCCCTGTTAGTTATCCGGTAGCTGCAATAGCCTAGGTGTTAGACAAGAGCTTATTATCACACTCAGACACCGGCTGCACGGCAGAAAAGCCTCAGAGGAGCTCTTTCTCCTGTAAGCATTTCCATATGGCTGCGACGGACCTACTGGACCGATCCAGTGTTTGTCTTTCAGGCCGTGGTGGAAGTGTGCGAGACGACGTTGAACTCGAAGAGCACAGCGATCTCAAGATGATGGCTTTCGGTCGTGCGTGAGGGAGGCACTTGAGCTTGATATTTTCCTTGTTGCTGCTCATGTGGGTCAGATGTGTTGAGCAACATTTTGTGGAATATATATTGGAGGGTCTTATTTGTGTCAGTCAGACATGCCAGAGTGAGATGATGGACGGGGGGAGGGGGGAGACAGAGAGATTCTCCTTCAGGGCTTTAAACATCTGTGTTTGAACCAACACGCAAATGACTTTTTTTGAGTCCTTTTTAAAGCCAGCAGATCAGATGGAAAAAGCGTAGAAGACAGCATGAAAACAGGCTGTTTTTATCAGTTCTTTAACTCGACAAACTTTGTTTTTCTACTCGATCGACTCACTCTCCTTCTAATGTCTTTTCCCCAGGAGTCGTGCATGGCAAAGACGTGTTCCAGTTCAACCTGTCGTCCATCCAAGATTCGGAGCTCATCCTCTCCGCCTCTTTTCATTACCTCTACAAGCGCCCCCGCCACAACCAGCGACCGTGGCGTTTCCGAAGGCCTCGCCACCCATCCGGCGGCCTCCAGCATCCCTATCCTACCTTACCGCAGCTCCTCTTCCATGGATCGTCCCCAAACTCAGCTTTTGCAACGCCGCTGGGAAACATAACTCTGGCTCCTTTCAAGAAAGGCTCTTGGCAAACGAGGGATGTAACGGCGGTGATGAAACACGCCAGGGATGTTAAAGAGCTCGTGGTCACCGTGGAGTTTGATATGGGGTTCGGGGCGGCTCGGGCGCAGCAGAGGAGTCCTCACGGCCAAGAGCGCCTCTCTCCCGCCAACCTGCCGTACATCTTGGTATACGCTGACGATCGAGCTATAGACGAGCCGAACAGCGTGGCCATGTCGCTCCAGCGGTACGGTTCCTTCCCTGTAGCGGAGGATGCGTCCCCCTCGGCCTCAAGGATCCGGAGGGAGCTTCATCTCCAGATCCAAACCAACGATATCCCGGAGGTCCAGTACAACACCTTGAAGAATCACGAACTGTGGCAGAACACGTATTTCCCGGCGAAAGCCAAAGCGGCAGTGAAACCAGGGAGGAAGCAGGGTCAGGAGAGCCACGAGGGCCTGAGCAAGCCCCAGGTGCTGAGCTTCGACGAGAGGACAATGAAAAAGGCCAGGAGGAGACAGTGGAGCGAGCCCAGGGTGTGCTCCAGGCGCTACCTCAGGGTGGACTTCGCTGACATCGGCTGGAGCGAGTGGGTTTTGGCGCCAAAGTCGTTTGATGCCTACTACTGTGCCGGGACCTGTGGATTCCCCATCCCTAAAGTGAGTCAGATAATAATTCAGACAACACAGACCCTGCTCATGCAGCGCTGATGTGACTCTCAGGCTTAAAGTGAAAGTGCTGAAGATACAGTTGCATATCTTGTAATATGTTATGAGTTTGTAGTATATTTGAATGTATTTTTAAATAGAGTCTTTTCTTTTAGACTGTGAATTGTGAACTGAGACAAAGTAAAGACTTTAAAGACGAGTGCTGTATGTGACAGATTTGATTAAAATTCATTAATACACAGTCTGAGAACTAGAGTATGGACGAGTGAAAAGGAAAAGGCAATTGTAATCAAAACTTAAAAATACACAACAAAATATATTTAATTCATGCATTTTTCACACTTCTTGGTGACCTTTTCACTTCATTTGAACTGGAGCCTGACCAGTACTGGATTTTTAGGGCTAATACCAATATTATAGAGTAAGAAATTCCAATATCTATACATCGGTTGACATTTTTTTGTAATTATCCTTCAAATCTGGTTGTCATGCTTGTGGTAAAGATATGTAACTGAGACAGGCTATTTTACAGTTCAGCAATAAACTTTATTGTCAATCAAATGTCATCAGTGCACTAACACAGTGAACTTTATTGGAGTTTATTAATTGTAAATTACCCAAAGTATCTTTGATTGCATTATGTTCAGTAAGAAATCAAAACTTTGCATATTAGACAACAATATTCAGGTAACGATATATATGTAACAGGCCAATATCAGCCAATAATATTGACCAACCAATATGTATCGGTCTGGTTCTGAAGAAAATATAAACCTTTTCAGTTCATCAGTTGGCGTTGCACAACCTGACCAAGACCACAGATAGGTCAAAGTTTCTTTGTGTTGCAACTTTAAACTTTTTCATATTACATTTTCTGCTTCTCTCTTGCTTCTCAACGCTGTGCTAATACTCTGGTTAGGTTTAGGCACAAGAATCACTTGGTTAGGGTTAGTGTCATGCTTTCAAATGCCGAAACACAGACTCGAACTGTGGTCACTGGACAGCCATGTTGCCTTTAACTCCACCATCGTCCCCTCCACCTCTGGTTAAGTAATTAAGGTAATAAATATGTAACATGGACATGATATGGTATATATAATGGTATGGTATTATATATATGTATTATATATATATGATATATAAGTTTGCCGCAAATGTCAATATGATAGAAAGCCTATGACATGTACACTTGGATGAACATTTTATCTTGGCGACTGGGCAGCATTAGAGCCAGACCAATACTTGATTTATGGGGCATTTGTACAGACACTCACATTTTCGCAGTGATCCCTCAAATATGGCACAAAAATATGTAATGAAAGCAGGATATTTAGTTTAACAATATCCAAAATGACATCTATCGGGCAGGCTTTCGCTGGCATCTTTTGTTTTTGTACACGAGGATGTATTAACATTAACTCCTTTCACTGCCACTCCTTTCCTTAGGTGGTGCGTCCTTCCAACCACGCCACCATCCAGAGCATCGTCAGAGCTGTGGGGATTGTCCCGGGTGTCCCTGAGCCGTGTTGCGTCCCAGAGAAGATGAGTCCCCTCAGCGTTCTCTTCCTCGACCCAAACAGGAATATGGTGCTGAAGGTTTACCCCGGCATGTCTGTGGATACCTGCGCCTGTCGATAGGGCCGGAAGCCACCGGGACAGGCGATCAATAGAGCTAAAAAAAAAAAAAAAAGATTACAAGGAGGACGTAGATGTAGACTCGGCAGATATGAGAAGGGCATTTCCGCATCGGGGACGACAGTGTTGATGAGGACAGCTGGGGATAAACTCTAGGTCTGGAGTCTCAATTGAGAACTCTCCTCTGACCCTTGGACTGGTCTTGGTCTATCGGACATGACTCCGTTCTTTCCTGTTTATCTAACAATTTTAATAAATGTGTTTTCCTCCACACTGCATGTATCTAAAAGCAGTTTTGAGTCATGTTCCTAAATTGTATTACTGGACGTTGAAGTAAAAGTACAAAAATCCTACCGGTATCATAAGCTTTTCACTCCTTTTGCAGCACATTTTCACTTTTATAAAGTGATATATATTTTTTTTTTGCCTGTATTAATATTAGACAAGATAAGACTTGACTTGTCCTGGACTCAGACCTGGTTTTGGGATTTGGTCCCAACATGGCCAAGCTCAATTCCGACAGTTTCTGATAGCTGATCTGGCATCAGTATCTTCTGTTGCCTGTCCCTGTCTCAAGGATTCAACAGAATTACGGACAAACTGCACATTGACTCACAGGCTCAGGAGGGTCGAAGGGACACACGTTCACGTCCTGCAAAATTAATCAGTCCTTTGTCGTGTAAATACTGTAGTTACTAACGCCAACTAAATGGTACTTATTCTCAAGTGATGTGTCTCACAGGCTGTCAAATGTTGTCATTGAATACCTCCCATATATTAGCTAAGAAATGTTAATCATGCATGAGAGGTCATTTTTGTCTTTGAACTACATCCCAATAGTCATTTGTTTATATCTTGTATATAATAAGATTTAATGTCCGACAAGCATTGAGTCGCTTGTGTCTGCTGCATGTTACAGCACGGAGGGGAAAAAACGGTGTGTTGCTGCCACCTGCTGTGCATTTTGGGAACGTTTAAGAGACTAAAACATTTTGAAGGAAGCGGTTGTAATGCTTCCTGTTGCTATTCATTGTTTTCCCTTTCATACATAATACTGCTTATCAAAGGTGACATGTACAGTTTGTAATAATAGTTGAATTCCATAGTCATTAATTAATAAGGGATAAATGTATCCAGCCTTTGTAACTGTATGGCTAAACGTGTATTTGAGTAGTTGTGTGATGTGTGGTTTAACATATCATGAACATAATGTATGCTTGGTATGGAAATAAACTGAACTGTACATACGGTCAGAGATAATTGCTGACTTTTTTTCGGCTTAATAGTCAGTATATAAAGCATATGTCTAGACATATACCAGACTGACACATACATTAGATAGAACCTGTTAGATTAGATTGCATATATATTTTATTTAAATCTAAGCTGATATCTCGGTTTATTTATGTGTAATACTAATCTTGAAAATAACAGCTATTGGCCAGTCAAATATGTACAGTATGATAATGTTCCCATGTCTGTCAAAGCTACAATTAAGATCACTTTTCATAGATGCTCTTTGGGTTTTCGACACATACACGTGGTTGGAATCATTCCCCCTTGTTTAGCTGATAATAAGTCACATAACCTTCACTAATTAACCTACAGGCTACTCCTCGTTTTCATTCCTGTTTGAAGCCAATAAACACATAAGCCTTGTTTGTATTTTTTATTTTTTTTCTCCATTAAGATATGTTCCCTTGCCCCCTTGCCCACTGCTAATTGACCATTTTAATGTGGCGGCCATTTTCCTCTGACATCACGATCAGCGTAGGAATCTCAACTAAATCTCTGTCTGAGGAAATGTTATCATTCACCAGTGTCATTGATCAAGGGTGCTATCGGGCCATATGTCAAGGTAAAACAACATATTTGATGACTAATTAGCTTCCCATAGACAACAGCTAGCGTTAGCATCCAACCACCTTCTAGCTGGCCAAACCTTTTGCCGGTGTTACACAATATGACAGGAAAGCAGGAAGTACATTCTAAAATCATCATCAACACATACGTTATTTTACCTTAAAATATCACAGATTTGCTTCCAGATTTCCGCTCTCCATCATATTTTCAGTTGCAGATCAATCAGGAAGTGGTAGAATGATTATAATTTGTAAGATTTCCTACAGGTATACGTAGAAAAAGCACCATAGAATTTAAGCTCCAACTGAACCAACTGAATCGTGTTTGAGTGGAGTATTCCTTCACAGACCAGGAACCACTTCATTGTTTTGGTGAGCCTCCATACATTCAGGGTTTTTTTTCCCCGTAATTTAGCTTTCATAGAATTAGATTGGTAAGTACGTCTGATTTAAATGTTTTGGGCAAAAGTGATTTGGTTATAAGTAATGGAATCAACAACAACAAACAAATTAATGTGTACAGGTGATCATATTTATGGCAATGGTCTATGAATAAATCCGTAACTGTTGGGGTGCCAAATTGCAAAAAAAAAATACTGATTCTTGATGGTATGAATGTAGTTTTAAAGCCTTGTGAACCATGATATGAATATCATTTAAGGAAGCACTTGGATACTTCTACATTTCCTGACTTGGAAAAAGGAAATGTAGTGTTAAATATTGGAATCAAACAAAGGTCATCACCTATCCTACTATAATATTGGCATATCGGCCACCAAAAACCATAGGTTACTGGCCAAACTCTCATATAATTTAATAGTTTTTTTCCCACATATTTCCCGACCCAGTAATTTGGCCTACAGTGATACGACCACATATCTTTGTCAGCCGTGATTGTTTCCCTCCTGCATGCCTACATTATTTGCTGTGTCCATGCCAGTAGATTCTGTCGTCGCCTTTCATCACTGATTGACTCCATAGAAAAGGAACGCTTAGAAAGGGCCGCAATGAAAGCATTTTTATGAAACCCAGCATGAACCGAGTACTGAGTGACTGCATGGGTGAAATTCCAAGATAGGCCGGACTCGGGCCAACGTCCCCAGACTCATTGGCTTGTGGTTCGGGGCTCAGACCCCCCACAGGAACAAGGGACAGATCTCATCATCCATCCAGGGCATGCTGGATGTTATGGAGGCCACCACCATCATGTCCTTTGTTCCATTTGCCAGTGGTGTGAAATAAACTCTCATGCCTATCGGATTTTATAGATTTAGTCCATGAGTGTTTTCCCACGTGTTGTTCCGAAAAACTCTATGTCTGCTTGTTCATCTTAAGTGAATCTGGAAGTGATTTGCAAAGGGAGTGACGTATTATATCTTTCTTGTTTGCTTGGAAGGAAGATTATGTAGTTAGTCATAGACACCCCAAATCTTCTTCGGAAAGTCCAGAGAGAAATCTGAGAGTACGACTCATACTGCTTGACTGACAGGGTGGTCTCTGAGAAGTACTGTGTCTTTCCCGACCACAAGTACATCTTTTTCATTTTAAATCTGACAAATCTATACTGTAAGCTGGAACACACGGTTACTCAGAACATACAGTAAGTCATAACAGAGTTAAGTCAGAGCAAATGCCCCATATCATGAAATACCTAATCATGAATAGTTGAATGGTAACTGAAAATTACAGAGAGGACAGCTGCTGCACTCATGAGTTCCTTAAATTAAACACCTCCTCACCAGCAGAGAACAATGGCAAAATGACATCCCTGGAACAACATCAGCTTCAAAGTCTAATTATCCATCTGGAATAGTAAACATAATTTATGATAGTAGTTGGCAAAACCTTTTATATATATTGTAATGTTGTATTGTCGTTTCCTTCCATTTCAGGCGACAGACAGCTCTTTGAAGCTGCTGGCAACAATTGAAAATACAGAACAGAAAAGGCTTGATGGCAGTGACCACTTGCTGTCTGAAATCACCTGTAGTTTAAATGGAGAGCCGATGTCACGCCCGCCCTCCACTGGATCTCATGGGATCTTACGAATAGGTTAACATATTCAACCCTTTCAGTTTAAGCGGTGGTCAACAGCATTTACTAAGTTCAATAGATTTGAGTGAAACTCACTCAGAAATCTACGTAGAATGTTATCATCTTTATCACTGCTGATAAAGGGATCAATGTAATAGGTTTTGATCACACTTTGGTATCTTAATCTGCGAGTGTAGAATGGTTGGAAACACTAATGTGTAATAAATAAGTAGCAGTGATGGCAGTCAAGAATGCAATGTGCTGTTTTGTTCCTTTTAAGTGTTTTTGTTTCCACTGAACTCAACAGTTTCACCCTCAAGCTGGGAAACAGCATTTTATGGAAACGTCTGCCTTTCAGTAACCTCACAGTTTCCAGTGCCTCCCTCATTATCGCAGTCAAGTGTTTACAGTGTCTTCATTAGCAGCCAGCCCTCTAATGATAACAAAGCTTAAAAGAAGGCATCAATGGCAGTGATAAGCATGGCCAAGCTACTATTTTGGTTGACACAAGTCCCCCTGTTTACTCTGGGAGCATGGGAGCGGACATCAGGACTGTGGCCCTCACACTGGGGAGCTCCATTTTCAAGCCTTGCCATCGCAAAGTGTATTCTCAAGCCCGGGAGGAAGGTAAAGTTTATGCCAGCTCAGTGGCATAGGAGGAATCTCATTTCAGAATGCGGAGTTCCAGATCATTCCTGTTCCAGGTCTGTTTGAGTCTGGTGGTTTCTATCGGCTCCTGCACCTGTAAACCTCTCAGTAACGACATCCAGAGTGAGGACCCTAGGGAAATCTACACTCAGCTGTCACAGGAAGATCTCCTGGAAGAGGAAGACACTGACGCCAGGATGGAGAACCTCCTGGGAACCATGAAGGAGGGCTTTCTGAGGCAACTCAACCTGTCAGATGTCCCTCAGGAGCACAGCAAGATCTACCCTCCTCCGTTTATGATGGAGCTTTATGACAAGTACGCCTCGGACAGCTCGACGATCCCTCAGTCAGATGTCATACGAAGCTTCACTGTCCAAGGTATGTGGACAGGGTGTAACTTTAAAAGCACGTACAATGTGCAATAATGATCTGTCAAGCCTGAAGGTTTTTTTCTGCAGACTTGATACAAATATTTGGAAATCCTTACCTGGTCAATTTAAAGTTAAGGCTATCTTGGTAAATTGTTCAGTTTGGGATATTTTTGTGTAAAGTTTACTTTACAAAAGCTCTGTACCAGTGGTTCCCAACCAGTTTTGGCCTGTGACCCCTTTAAAAGGAATCAATGTCTACTTGCAACCCCTTGTTAATGTGATCAAAATGATATTTTTCTTGTGCCCCAAGGTCACTGCTCTAAAGCATCCCAGAGCATTTCTGTCAATGGATGGTTGCAATAGAGTAATTTATTCTCCCACGATAACCAATCACTCCTCCCAACTCCTAGAAATGGCCATCACAGAACACATATTGAACAGTGATTCACCCGAGGTTGTTAAAGTTGAACTAAAATTTTAACTCTATACACTTTTTGTGTAAGAAAATATAGACTAAAACTATAACCTACTGCAGCAATTCCACATTCTTTTCCAAAATGAATATCGTCTAAGCTTCAAGCCTCTGGTAGAGCATTTTGAGGGCCAGTGTTGTGACACGAAGACTACATTGATAAAGACCCATTGTGCGATTAGTTTCGTGTCTCACCCGGAAAGTAGAAGCTAGCAAACTAGGCTAACTAGCTTCAAAGAGTGAAAGCTAGTTAGCCTAGCCTGTCACTGTTAGCACTAAATCCCTTTTTTTGATCGTTACATTTCTGATCAAATTAGTGCAAGTCAAAAGAAACAGCAAGGACGCATATACTGATGCTTCTGGGGAACAAAATGAAGTCAAATCTCAGTTTGACCCCACGTCAAACAGTTCAGATCTCAGCTTCTGTTTCAAATGAAAACTCTGACCTCTTTATATCTCTCCAACAGATATCACGCTGTCTGTCACAAATGGCACAAAGTCAAAGCACAGGCTCCAGTTCAACGTCAGCATCCCCAGCCATGAAAAGATCACGACTGCTGATTTACAGCTCTTCTTCCTCCCACATCCAAGGTCAGGGGTCACCTCCCACGACTTTACGGCCACCGTCAAAGTCTATGAAGTGGATTACGACGATTTGACATCAACAACCCAACTACTGGTTGGCAAAGAGGTTTCAGGCTCTCACAGCATGTGGGAGACGTTGGATGTGACCACAGCTATTCAGAGCTGGGTCAGGTCAGGCCGTGGTGCAACAGTTTTTGATGTAGTGGTGGATCGGAAGGACTGTGGGGCTTCTTACAGTGTAGAAGAAGGAGCAGGCTGTTTTAATATGAGTGTGTCTATTGGAGATAACACTTCAGCGGCTTTAATAGTCTTCTCAGATGACCTGGGTAGCAGGAGGAGGGAGACGAAGAAGGAATTAAGAGAGATGATCCTCCATGAAGAAGAAACCATCCTACACTCGGGCGCTGACTGGAACAGAGGAGATCAGCTTCCAAACCAGATCCTGGAGGCTCAGCATCCACGCAGAAGGAAAAGAAAGGCAGAGAGGGAATACTGCCAGCGGGCCTCTCTCAAAGTCAGCTTTAAAGACATCGGCTGGGACAGCTGGATCGTGGCGCCTCCAGAATATGACGCCTTTGAATGTCGAGGCCTCTGTTACCACCCACTGACGGATGAAATGACCCCATCAAAGCACGCTCTCATCCAGACACTGATGAACATCAGGGACCCCAGCAAGGCCAACATGGCGTGCTGTGTTCCCATCAAACTGGACCCGATAACAGTCATGTATCAGGAGAACGGACGGCTCACCATCAGATACCTTTATGAGGAGATGAAGGTGGCAGAGTGTGGCTGCAGGTAGTCAGAGAGATTCTTTCTTTCTCTGCTGGCAGCAAGGGTGATTGTGATGGTTCTAATGCTGCATTTCAAGTCAGTCCAATGTTCATGACCTCCTTTAGTCCAGGTAAAGGGAAAGTATAAGAACAAACACGGATGCCTCTCGCTACATATTTAAAAGAGTGAGCTACCTGGGAAGCTAATGCTTAACTATTTTCTTTAAAAAATATGTAGGTAGTGGGTTAATAATTCCAAATATTCCTCCTCATGAAACAGCAAATGTTACATCAATGCTACTTAATACCAAGACTAAAAGGCTAAAGCCTGCTAGCAGCTCTGTGAAACTGTATTAAGGCACAACAGTGTTTTGAGCTAAAGGCTAACATGCACACAATCGCATTGCTAACATGCTGATATTTGGCAGGTATACTTTCTTACCACAATCATGATCTTATTTTAGCATGTTAGCATGCAAATGTGTTAATCAACATTGAACACAATGTACAGACTAATTGGCTTATTAGCTATAACGCAATGTATTCAACCAAAAGTAGTCTTGACGATCATCAATGCGTGTACCACAGCAATTAATCAATCAGCTGAAGATTTGTTTTGTTTTTTTCAACCTCATGGTCCCCAGAGCTAGCATGGCTAACAAAATGCTAAAGGCCATGCAATGCTAATATTAACTACACTGTGTTTATATTTTTGACACTGAAGCTATGAAACAGTGTTGCATTCACAGTTTATGCTATTCCTGAAATAGTCTGAAGTTAAAAAATAATGATATTTCTGGAATGCAGTATGATGGTAACATGTTGAAGCCACAAATCATAAAACCAAAGGACACAGATAGCTTTACACTGCGTATTTAATACTGGTTATATGTACATAAAAATGCTTTTCCTTATATTGCCTTGGTATGATGTGTATAAATAAAAGTTATGAAACTGTATTTGTATGAGGGAAATAATGTAAAACATAACAAAAGTATGTTAAAAGTACAGTAAAAATAAAAGGTGAAAATTAAATATAAAAAAAAAGTCTATAGGCTGGTGGGACATGTTTAATTACTTACATTACAACTACAAACACATTTTTATTTTCATGAAAAAGTTAAAAAAAAAAAAAAAAAAACAGCATGCTATTTTTGATGTAAATCTGTATATGATCGTGGTATGTAATTTGTTTATATTGATATATATTTACTGCCATACAGACTTGTACAGAATGGTCAGCTTATACATGCATGCAACTGCTTGTGTTGCTATGCTATGCAATCTTCCCTTAACCAAAGTCATCCAGAATTTGACGACAATTTAACCCTGCAGCTTCAGTCTTTAGAGAGTTTTTGTGGTACCATGTGTCTCATGATGTCTACATTTTGTTACTGAGGCTTTCTACCCTGAAATTAATTAAAAAAAAATCTTCCTATAAAATGAAATTAATTTGTAGTTGCTCATTTCATTTTTTTGGCATGACATGATGTTCTTCTTCTGTCAGATTCCTACTTTTTTATTGTGGTGATTATAGTGTATACCAAGAGGCCAAAAAAGTCTGGGAAACATCAACAATTCCTTTCACAAATGTATTTTTGAAGCTTTACTGCGCTGGTTGCACACTATTATTCTGATTTTGACATTTAAAAAAGAAATGTCATTATTAACCAAATAGAGCTCATTTTTTTAAAAAGTCTTCCAAGAATTTACATACAAAGTTAGAGTGAAATTGTGATCTCTTTGATTGTATCATTATAGTATATAACTTTATTTATCTGAGGGAAATGTCTGCTTTCTTTTACTAACGGTTGTGAATCTTTTCGTCATAATATGTCAATATTTGTCGATGTGATGGATAACTGGGTGTGAAAGAGAGGGCAGTTGTGATTACTTTACTGTCCCTTTGCAGTGGTTTGTTGACAATCACTAGAACTGGCCTTTTTAACATCACACTTTTTGTAAGATGTCATTAATAATATAGCACTAGCAACACTAGGAACTAAATCTGCCAAATGTAATTCAACCATTGTCATTTTTATGATTTACACGCGTTTTTCCTACTGTCACACGGGGTGTTGAAGCTCCAAGACGCAGCTAGGGGGAGACAGTCACTTCTGAGAAGACTCTTATCCTCTGCAGAATGACAAAATTTAAGGCAGTGAGGGACAGAGGGGATACACTGGACATCCAAACAGTAAACTGTAACCTGCAATGCAGTAACCAGTCACACCTGAGATTAATTTGTATCTATCATAAAAGAAAGGCTGCTTTATTGGCAAGACACAGTTCCAAAGGCAATTAAACTACCATATTGTTTTTACTCCCACATTAAAATATTTTGAAATAATATCTAAGATGCTCATACTTCTGAAAGGGGAAAAGCAACTTGTGATTTTTATGTGTGTTATTTGTTATGTGTGTATTACATTTCAAACACAAATTTCTCTGGGACGTTTTCACTTTGCAGTAGGGATTATTAAATGCCTGCACTTAACTAAGTGCTTGTCCGATGATAGTGAAATAGCTGTGCCTCACTGGGACCCAAGCAGTGACTGGGCACTGACAATAGTGGCTCAAATTACTTTAAAGCAGATGATTCGGCTAAAGTTGGTGCAGATAAGCTTGTGTCCTGTACAGACTGTTGGGGCTTGTGCATGATTGGCTTTGCCTTACTCTTTGATAAATTAATCCGTTCACTGACATGCAATTTGTTAATTGAGATTATTTAAGATGAGTGCAGCCCTGCCTTTCAAGATCATTCGTACAGCTCAAAATCACCTAAAATGTATAATTTTATATAATTGTACATCTCCTCATGTAATATTTCAAGCAAGTTCAGGGAATATTAAAATCCAAATCATTGCTGTAGCCTGTTCTTATATTTGATACACAAGTCTTGAGTGGTGTACCGGTAAGTGGCAAAGCAGATTATATTATGTAAGGCATAAGGTGGTATTAATAGTTAAGACGTTAAGATTAGCTGAGCGCTGTCCGGCATTTGGATGGAGATCACGTCTGGCTGCATAATTCCTGCATTTTCTGGATCACCATCTTCGAGGGTCCCGAGTTAAAGTCCTTATCGATGTCAGGGCCAAGCTCAACATACAGATCAAAGACTTCACGTTGTTCCTCCACTGAATGAAACTGCATGCATTTTTGTTAAAAACATGATAAAAAACTAAAAACTCAACACAGAAATGCAATACTGTGAGAAATACCAAGGCAGGATAAAAAGCAAAGCAAGCAAATACTTAAGCATTCAATCCAGATAAAGATTTTCCAATCAACCTTTTGTTCCTATATCCAGTGTTAGTGTTTTTTCATCCAATTCTGATCCTGCATGTGTTTTAAGAAGGCTTTGCCACGTGTCCACGAACTGTGTAATCATGTCACCACTGGAGCGACCCAGACATGACCCTTAAAGATTATCAACCGCACTAAAACACACCACCATAAGCTTTTATAACAGACAAGGGAGAGAGAGAGAGTGAGGGAGAAGGAATGTGAGAGTTTTAGATCAGGCTTTCACATCAATCACATCCTGAATCACCTGTCCCTTGAACCAGTTTATCTAAAAGAAATGTTGAGGGGGTTTTAGTATAAATAGAATAGCATGCGATGAATATTAAAAAAAAAAGTTGATTCAAACATAAATAAGACAACGATAATGAAATGTTAAATTGTGTCAAGTTTGTTAAGCCCCTTGGACAAAGACAAAACAACTGCTTTTTTTTGCCATTTTTTATTTTGTCTGTTATTGTCTGCTAGCTGAAGCACCACAGATAATGCGATTAAAGATTTATTGGGACAAAAGCCTCTTATGTTGATGTTGTTGTCCAAAAAACCCAGCAATGACAGTGTTCCCTCCTACAAAAACATCATCCTCAACGCAGACATATGAACTGCTACAGCCCAGTGAAAGAGAAGACGGAGGGAATCTCATTCCATCAGGGATGATGAAGACATTTGCGATGGCGGAACACTCACCACCACTACTGTTGACACTTCTTCTATGTACTCTATTTGTCAACTCATCATTCCAGCCTGCCCTGGTGTTAGAAATGGCAAAAATTCTTTTGGAAAACTACTGCTTTCCTGAAAACCTGGTTGGGATGCAGGAGGCCATCCAACAAGCCATAAACAGCGGAGAAATCCTGCAGATTTCAGACAAGAAGACCCTGGCAGCTGTGCTCACAGTCGGAGTACAAGGGGCACTGAATGATCCCCGGTTGACTGTGTCATACGAGCCAAATTTTGTCCCAGTGGTGCCACAGATGCTGCCGTCCCTCCCAATAGAGCAGCTGATCTGGCTGGTGAGAAACTCTATCAAGCTGGATATCCTGGACAACAACGTTGGATACTTGCGGATTGATCGGATAATTGGGGAGGAGACAGCGGCAAAGCTTGGCTCTCTGCTGAGGGACAACATCTGGGATAAAGTTGCCCAAACTTCCTCACTCATCTTGGACCTGAGGTATAGCACAGCTGGAGAATTGTCTGGAGTTCCTTTTCTAATCTCCTATTTCTCAGACTCTGAGTCCCTCATTCATATTGACACTGTGTATGACAGGCCCTCAAATACAACCAGGGAGCTGTGGACCATGCCATCAATAACAGGGGAAAAGTATGGAAAGAAGAAAGATTTGATTATTTTGACCAGTAAGCGTACCGTTGGGGCGGCTGAGGCAGTGGCATACACGTTAAAAAACCTAAAGAGGGCCATCATCGTTGGAGAAAGGTCTGCTGGTGGGTCAGTTAAAGTCCAAAAGATAAGAATCGCTCAGTCAGAATTCTACATAACAGTTCCTGTTGCAAGGTCAGTTAGCCCAATCACAGGTCAGAGCTGGGAAGTGAATGGTGTTTCCCCAATGGTCAGTGTCATTGCCAAGGAAGCTGTCGCGAAAGCCAAGTCCCTTCTGGTTGTAAGGAGTACCATTCCAAAAGTTATACAGAGTATCTCTGACATCATCGAGAGGTATTATGCTTTCACTGACAGAATTCCAGCTCTTCTTCAACTCCTTCAATCTACAGACTTATTTTCTGTCGTATCTGAGGAGGATCTGGCAGTCAGACTCAATCATGACCTACAGACTGTGTCGGAAGATCCACGACTTATCGTCAAATACATGCAAGACGATGCTACCACAGGAGAGGAGGATCTTTACAACATTCAAGATGATATGAAATTATTAAGAGAGTTGGTTGATACAACATTTAAAGTGGAAATTCTCCCACACAATACGGGCTACCTACGCTTTGATAAGTTTGTCAAGCTGTCTGCAGAGGCTAAACTGGAAGAGCTGATGGCTAATATGGTATGGGAACCCCTCAAAGACACTAATAACCTGATTATTGATTTACGCTATAACACTGGTGGATCCTCCACATCTCTAGCCCTTATACTGTCCTATCTGCAGGACCCTTCCCAGAAGCATCACTTTTTCACAATATATGACAGTTTTCAGAACATAACGACAGAATATAATTCTCTGCCCCAAATCACAGGGCCATCGTATGGCTCGAAACGTGGAGTTTATGTGTTGACCAGCTACTACACAGCAAGCGTTGGCGAAGAGTTTGCCTACCTTGTACAGTCCCTACATTGTGGCACAGTCATTGGGGAAATTACATCTGGCACCTTGATGCACTCAAAGACGTTTCAAATTGAGGGAACAGATATCGCCATCACTGTCCCTTTCATCAACTTTTTGGACAACAATGGTGAATTCTGGCTGGGAGGTGGTGTGGTCCCTGATGCTATTGTGCTAGCCGAAGATGCTGTGGAGCATGCTCACGAGATTGCAGATTTTCACCAAGGGCTCGAGTCCCTTATAGAGGGATCTGGGGAACTGTTGGAAAAACACTATGCAATCCATGATGTCGCAATAGAGGTCAGCAAGATACTGGTGAGGAAATGGGCTGAGGGGTTATACAGGTCAGTGGTTGACTTTGAATCTCTGGCATCTCAGTTGACGGCAGACCTGCAAGAGACTTCAGATGATCACCGCCTCCATGTCTTCCACTGTGATGTTGAGCCTGAGTCACTTCATGATGTCCCAAAGATCCCTACTGCTGAAGAAGTTGGATACATGATTGATGCTTTGTTTAAAATTGAGCTTCTGTCAGGTAATGTTGGCTATCTAAGGTTTGACATGATGGCAGATATAGAGGTGGTAAAGGCCACTGGACCTCAGTTGTTAAAATTAGTATGGAGCAAGATAGTCAACACAGATGCTCTCATAATTGACATGAGGTACAACACTGGTGGATATTCAACAGCAATTCCCCTCTTGTGCACCTATTTTTTCGATGCTGAACCTTTGCGGCATCTTTACACTGTGTTCGACCGCACTACAAACACCATGACAGAGGTCATGACATTGCCTCAGGTTAGTGGTCAAAGGTATGGGTCCTCCAAAGACGTCTACATCCTCACCAGTCATATGACAGGGTCAGCAGCCGAAGTGTTTACTCGCACTATGAAGGACTTGAAAAGGGCCACAATCATTGGTGAACCAACGATTGGAGGGTCTCTATCAAGTGGAACCTATCAGATCAGGGACAGTGTTTTGTACGCTTCCATCCCTAACCAGGTTGTGTTAAGTGCAATCACTGGGAAATTGTGGAGTGTCTCAGGGGTTGAGCCTCATGTTATTGCCCAGGCCACTGGCGCTCTTCCTGTAGCACAGAGAATTATTGCAGCAAGGCTGTTGAAGAAAGAGCAAGGAAAATAACTCCTTGTGTTGGTATTCTTATTTCCTTTGAAAACTATGTTCTTTTGTCAATTTGTCTCGTGTATAGCCACCAGCTCAATGTCAAAGTCCTGTTTCTTTGTGTGGCCTAGTGGTCAATGTTGGATATGAACCAGTCATGTGGTCCACTTACCACAGCTACAGTACAGTAAATGTTATAGTTGGGTAATGTCTTTTTAATAATAAATTCAACGTAATTCAAGGCATTTATGTATCATAAAGCTTTCCTATAATTCCAAGGTCATATTGTATAACAGAGGTGTCATCACACAAATTTGATTTAGCTGGTTTTGGTTTCAAGTTGCTTCAAGTGACCTTTTCACAAAAGCATAGTGATGGGAGAAATGAATCTTTGTAATCCTGTTTGACAATTAAAGTATCTCCCAGCTCTCTCCCCTATGAAATTTACTTTTACCTTTAAGGTTGTTATCTGATGCCTTCATTTAGAAAGACGTATACTGAATGGGTATGAAACAATGTATATCTCATCACAAAAGGAAATTAATTTGCTTTTGATAGGGTCAAACCTCAAATCAACTTATCTACTTTTGTATTAAAACCAGTAAAGAGGATTCCATTTAAGTGTGCACAGTGATTTGTTTTGTGAATAAAACAACTTTCAACTTAAAATAATTCACCAAAAATATTTTTAATTAATGTCGATTACATTGCACTCCTTTAATTTAAATGATGACATTATACCCCTAACCCCACCACAGCTGTATATTTTCATTGATATTATGTACAGTTGCCTTGTTATTTCCTTTCATTTTAAATGCCACATATTATAAGGTAGATATTCTGTTTACCAAATGATTTGATCATTATGTTAATGTATAGTATATTGATTGGTGATTTATTATGTAGTGTAGAAAACATTGTATTTCTTTGCTATATTTGTTACTGTTTTTTTTTTCTGAACGTTTCTGACGTTTCATTCAAATTTTCTGTTTATTAACTACAAAACCACCAGCAGAGGGAGCAAGTACCAAACTAATCTTAACTGACTCTCACTTCAACAACGCCTCAGACAGGAGACCACCACCAACAACTGAACAAATGCCATTAAATGTGCAACATTTATGAAACAATAAAGAATTCAGTGGTTCTGATTGTTGATTTACTCTCAAAACATTTACAAGCACATTTCCTCGTTGGGAATACATCAGCTTTGATTTTTGTGTTGAATTACTGTATATGCTAATCATGAGTTTTCAACATTTTCTTGTGATTTCAGTGACTCTTAGTGACCCCCAGTTACAAATACTGACACCAATGGGCTTAAAGTGAACAGTGACTAAACCTAGCAAGATGGATATTTTCGACACCCTTAATCCCTTTCTAGATATTTGTCGGTTACAAAGCTCACCTTATTTGACACAGGTAACTTTAAATAAATGAGTGTTCAAAATACCTTGTATAAATTTAAGACTACCGTCTTTGGCAACACCCCCTTGTTACTACACCTACTTGGCAAGGTTGTTATTGTCTTACAGAGGTGCTCAGGATAAGAGGATTATTATGGGCCTAATCCTCTTATGAGTGTGTTAACAAGATCCTTGCAGCCAAAACAGTGCCATTTGACAAAGAACCTCTCTGGAGAAGGAGGTTCGGCTGAACAGCCTGCACTTTCCAACTACTCACTTTTTTGACTGACTAAACTTACAAACATGGCAAAGGCTCTCTTCCTGGTGGCATCTCTGCTAGTTTTGGGAAATGTTTCCTTTATCCATGCCTCTTTTTCCCCAACCCTCATTGTAGATATGGCAAAAATTGTCATGAACAATTACTGCTCACCAGAGAAGCTGGTGGGGATGAAGGAAGCAATTGAAGCAGCGGGCAGCAACACAGAGGTTCTCAACATCCCAGACGGTGAATCCCTGGCTAATGTCCTCAGTTCTGGAGTCCAGACCACCGTCAGCGACCCACGCCTGATGGTCTCCTTTGAGCCAAACTACGTCCCTGTGGTTCCCCCACAGATTCCTCCCTTGCCGCCAGAGCAGCTCATTGCCGTCCTCCAGACCTCAATTAAGCTCGACATCCTGGAGGGCAACATTGGCTACCTGAGGATCGATCACATTATTGGGGAGGAGGTCGCTGACAAGATTGGCTCTTTGCTCCTAGACCTGGTCTGGAATAAAATCCTGCCAACCTCAGCTCTCATCTTTGACTTGCGCTACACAAGCAGCGGGGACATCTCAGGGATCCCATACATTGTGTCTTACTTCACTCAGGCCGAGCCTCAGCTTCACATTGATAGCGTGTATGACCGACCCTCCAACACCACCACTAAGTTGTTGTCTATGGACACACTGCTGGGGGAAAGATATGGCGTCACCAAACCCCTCATTATCCTCACCAGCAAGAACACCAAAGGCATTGCCGAGGATGTTGCCTACTGCCTCCAGAATCTAAAGAGGGCCACCATTGTGGGCGAGAAGACTGCCGGGGGCTCTGTGAAACTCGAAAAATTCAAGGTGGGCGACACTGACTTCTACGTTACGGTGCCAACTGCAAAGTCCATCAACCCAATCACAGGCTCGTCCTGGGAGGTTACAGGTGTGACTCCTGATGTGGAGGTCAACGCCGAGGATGCCCTCGCTACCGCAATCAAAATCGTCAACCTCCGTGCCCAGGTTCCAGCCATCATTGAGGGAGCAGCAACCCTGATCGCTGACAACTACGCCTTTGAAAATATTGGGGCTGATGTTGCAGAGAAGTTGAAAGGGCTCCTGGCAAATGGTGAGTACAACATGATTGTCTCCAGGGAGAGTCTAGAAGCGAAGTTGTCTACTGACCTGAAGACCCTGTCCGGGGACAAAAGCCTGAAGACTACCAGGAACACCCCAGCCCTGCCACCCATGGTGAGACCCATGAACATGAGATTATTGATTTTTGCCTTTGAAAGTATCTTTTATTGTCACTTTTAAATATTCAAATACAGCTAAATTTCCTTTTTGCTGTCAAAAGTTTCGATTTGGAAGTTTTTCACTTACAGAGCTCAAAATTCTCTGGTGTTCAAGACTTTTGCAATAGTATTGGTTACTGTGATGTGATTAGGTGGGGTGGATGAACAATGTATTGTCAAATGCTTTTTATGCTTTTAGAATCAGATTAAAACAGGATCAGCAGTGCACTAGATGAAATGTTTAGTATACATCGGGTAAGAGAAATCTGTAATATGCAGCAAATATAAATATGAACAATTGGTGAAAAAAATAGTTGTATTGATTATATTAAGTGAGACACATTAGTCATGCTTATACTGTAAATGCTGAGTTGTTGCATGTTCTTCTCCCACAGGATTATACTCCAGAGATGTACATTGAGCTGATCAAAGTCTCCTTCCACACTGACATATTCGAGAACAACATCGGCTACCTGCGCTTTGACATGTTTGGAGACTTCGAGGAGGTCAAGGCCATCGCCCAGATTATCATTGAGCACGTCTGGAACAAAGTTGTCAACACTGACGCTATGATCATTGACCTTAGGTGGGTAATCCTGCTCACGGAGTGAGTTGAAGCTTCTTTTAAAAATGCACAGGTCCATTTAGGAGAAAGAATTAAATCAACCGCTAAAGCTGCTAAAGCTCATCAGTCCATGTTTACTTACTCAGCCATAGTATAGTACTGCTTTTTAGGATGTATCTATTTGTAGTCTCTAGATCATTTTTAAATATGGACCACCAACAGATCATATTAACTTAGTCTTGGAGAAAAAGGTGAATCTTATTGCTGATCAGTTTTTCAATAAACTAATTTAACATATAATCACACTTGACCAAGATGCTAACACCTTTCTCAGGATCTAACATTTCACGACTGTTGTGCAACTGTTTTTTGCAGGAACAACGTTGGTGGCCCAACAACAGCCATCTCCGGCTTCTGCTCTTATTTCTTTGATAATAAAAGGCAGATTGTGCTGGACAAGCTGTACGACAGACCATCCGGCACCACCACAGAGCTCCGGACCCTGCCTGAGCTCACCGGTAATAAAGAAAAAAAAATGTTTACGTAAATGATTGCATAAAGTGCCCTAGATTCCTGTTACCAACAAAGTTAGCAGCTAGCTGGTGAACATAGAGTAGCATTTAGCAGCTAAAGAGCCCAATATTTCCTGAAGGAGTTAGTGGAGACAAGACACAGAGCTTAAAGGAAAGTTGTACTGACCAGACCCATGACTCCAGATGAATGCTAACAATGCTCTGTACCTGCCGAGGTATACAAATTAGAAACAATTTGCTAACAAGATAGTCGTGTTTACAGTAAGTTTCCTCTGCCCCCAAATGGTGAAAAATCAGCAGCTTACACCATTATGTTTCACTTCCTTGCTTCAATCCAACATTGACCCTTTCATGATGCATCCATAACTTCTCTGCCTCATTAACTGTGTTCTGTCTCCTTTTATCCTCTTAATCAGGCGAAAGGTACGGCTCCAAGAAGAGCCTCATCATCCTGACCAGCAAAGCAACTGCCGGTGCAGCGGAGGAGTTCGTTTACATCATGAGGAACCTCGGCCGTGCCATGATCATGGGAGAGACCACCAATGGGTCCTCCCACCCACCCAAGAATTTCCGTGTCGGCGAGACCGACGTCTTCCTCAGCATCCCCACTGTCCACTCCGACACCACCTTCGGGCCAGGGTGGGAGGGAGCTGGCATTGCCCCTCACCTACCCGTCCCAGCAGATGATGCCCTTGAATATGCCAAGACCGTCTTAAACAAGCACGCGGGCCAGAAGTAAATCACGACCCGAACAAAGCCGGGTGGGGGGGTTTCAACACTTTTGCTTTGGCAGCCAAATGGTTTCAAGACTTAGAATCTAGACATGTTTAAGAAGTGGGTAATGTAGATTAAGTCCACATTAAGTGTAATATGTTATTCATCACCTCAGACCTAAGACTTTTAGCCTTTTGTAATGTAGAGAAACATTCCAACAGTAGGATTTACCTCCGGGTTTTATTTGTGTTGAATGTTACTCTGGCTGCTAAAGGTTTTGAGAACGAGTGGCCCTGGGGAGCCAATTCTCTTATGAAGTGGTTATGAAGAAGTCTGTGTCAAAGATCAGTTGTCATAACATCATCAAAGCAGCTTTCAAAAATTACATTTTTGAGAAGTCACATGCAAAAGAAAGTAAGTAAACACACATAAAAAGGGTTTCAAACTAAGTTTGCCATTCATGTATTGTTCTGGATATTTGAAATTGGGACCTCTGTGAAGTAATTCACTTGTTGCTGTTGCCAGAAAACCACCAAGTGATGCCCTCATTGTGTTTGGGGAATACTGTATGTCCATTATGCCACGTGGGCCTGCTTTGGTTGTATCAATGACAGTGGTGAGACACAATAAAAAAGACAACTGAAATGTAAAAAAGTATGTTTTGGTCATGTTTTACATTACTCAAGGACACAACAGAGAGAGGGAAAAAAGGGTTTACCAAACAACAGTCCTTTTATTTTTCATTTATCTGTCCTATAACCAAGTGCTGGAGAGAGAACAAAACACTTCTGTTAAATTGTAACAATAGTTAAAAAACAATGGAGTAAACATATGGACGTCTACATCTCTGCCACAATAGACAAAGTTTTGATACCCAAAGGATCATCCAGCAACTGAGGAGTTGAACTGAAACTGAACTGCACCACATGTACTTTCTGCATAATGGGGTCTGTTTTCAAACTTTGTCTTTTGTCAGTTACAGTACAATGGTGAATATTATGCTTTGCTTAAAGCCCATTATGTCAAGGACTGCAGGAACAAGTTAGTCTTTGACCATGACAGTTTTGGTGGTTTCAGTGGTTTAGGTCCTGAGTTAAAGCATCATGTTGATCAGAACAAATGTTAGTCTTGAATAATTTTGATCCCATATTTTAGGGGCTAGACATGTAGTCTTGATGAAAACTACAAAAACACTAAACTAAAACGACATTATTGCCCATTTTTTATTGCTGTGCATAGTGGACACCACACTGGTATCAGACTTTGGTATCAGACAATGTCATTTCCTAATTTGAACCTATACATTCTCAAATCTCTCATCATCTTACATGTAAAATAAAGAATAACTTCCCCAACTTACTTGATTTTAAAATAAAGTAACACAAACTTTGAGTGTCTCTCAAGCTGTCAAACAAATGCCTGAAGCTTCCCATTTGTTTCATTAATTAATAGACTAATTGTGCAGAGAGATATACTGTATTTGGTCACTGGATAACTTTGATGTGAATCCGCTGGAACTATAATTTTTGTGGTGCAATTCAGAATATGCACCCAGATAGTAAAGTGGGTTAAGTTTCCCTGAAGAATTTGGCCATGTTATTGGAATTTGGTTTTGTTTGGATTTATCCAAAAAACAGACACTGTGGCGAGATAAATCTGAGACTGACTATGAGAGGAATCTGTGAGAATGCACTCAGGAAACCATAAAGACAGGCAAGGACTCTGTGTTGTACAGTGGTATGTATGTATGCTAGTGTATATAAAGACACTGTATGTGTGAGAGAATGTGAGACAAAATAGCAGGGCTTTGGTAAGTGTTGGACTTTCGTTTGTACACCACAAGGATTGGGAGGGATCAGTTAGGTGGGGGGAAAGTCTCAACGCATCAACATGTGTTAATACTATAAACAGGGGCCAAATGGTTTAGGGGCACAGTGTTTGTGTGTGTGGAACGGGGTGTGGGGGCCTGAAGCTTAAAGTTTCACAATGGGACTGATCATAAGAAGAAGTCCGGCTGCTTCTTTTTAATAATCCGTTTGTATTCTGGTTTGTGTAGAAATGACAGACTAAAGTTCAGCTATCCAAATATTTCCCAGAAGAAGACTCTGGCAGAACAAACCACAGCAGATGTAGCCAATGGAGCAAGCATTTTTGTTGTTGCTGTTTATTGTTTGTGTACATATCATTAGACCAGATATTGGTGAAAAAATTGAAAATAAATAATGATTGCATTTTGTGATCATGTCTCCTGAGGATGTCATTTTAGCTGTCCCTTTAAATTCAGACTGGACATAGCTATTGTGAACCACGTCATGTTTTGCATTTTTGTCAAATGATCGCAGTAAACACTAATCTCAGTGAAAAATGGGGTTTTCTGTTACTGCTTCCCAATAAAAGCAACCTGGTGTTTCGCCACTTTAATTTTGAAACTGTAGCAGTAGGAAATGTCCAGTTTACACAGGCAGCAACTTAATACAACTCTGATGCAACTGTGAAGTCCTACTGCATATGAAGGCAGTTTGAATCCTGAGCAGGAATGGTGGCGGAACAATAAAAAAAATGTTGTAAATTCTGATTTGAGTGTAATTTCACATAAAACCAACAGTAAGGGTTTGATTTTGCTAAAAATCTCAAGGATGTAAGAACTGATAACCTGACAATTTCAAAACAAACAGGGCAGCATATTGCTAGAGTAACCGCTGGCTGTTGCTACGTACTACAACCACAACTCGCAGCCGTTAGCTAGTTAGCTCAGCCGTGGAGTCCTGTGCAGTCGTGACTGGGAGTTTGGAGAACCAAGGATATATTGATGTTTACAGCACTAGCACAGGAGCTGTCGACCGGGATGGGTCGGGACTAGCTGGTTAGCATGCTAGTGTCAGTATCTTTGCAAGACAATACATTGAGTTCAGAACTGTTATTCAAATTCTAATTTTTCGAACGTTTTCCACTAAAATTCTAACATATTGCACCTTTAGGCAGATACATATTGCATATTCGGAAATTTCATAACATATCACAGATTTCCTCACAGCAGACCTGGGGCCATGTTATTTTTGCCTATATAGGAATACTGCACAAAATAGATAGAGAGCGAAAAGTAAATGGGGTTTAAAGGGGGCCCAGCAATTTGTTTTTTAACCCTGGCAGGTTGATCTGGCCACGCTTACAGAGATGATAAGAAAGGTTCAGATAATAAAACAAGCAAATAATCAGATGTCCTCTTTGTGTGTCTTTTTTGTGAGTGAAGTTGATTTGCAGCACCATGTTTCAGTTATGTATCACAGACTTTTTGTGGGATTTTTTATCATTTAATATCAAAACATGACTACAAATGCAGCATACACTTCACACAGAGACACACACTTTGCCCTCAACCGCAATTGATTTTGTCAATAATTGTAGATACACTATGTAGTTTTGGGGAAGAAATTAAAATCAGAAGAGAAAGATTTTTATTGACTGATTTTCTTTTTTAAGCCTAAGCAAACGAAATCATCTTTGTTTTTCACGACTGAATAAACAGAATAAACAAACTGGCCTTAAACGCAATTTTATACCGTTTTCCTTTGTTTATATGTGGCGGACCCTGCCACCTTTCTGGCCTCTAACAGTGTTCTGGGGACCTTATTTTCCACCAGGAACAGCTTGTTTATTCAGTTATGGAAAAGATCAATGTCTCTGAGCTGTAAATGTTAAAATTATGTGTTTAAATGTCTTCACCAAAACTACATAGTGCCCCTTTAAGTTATATCACTTTTCAGCTCAAAAGTACAATAGGTTAAATTATACAAAACACTAAGGCTATCAGCTGATGTGCTACTTATAGACTTTACTCCATCCACTCTTCTGCTGAATAGAAAGACCACCGGATGAGACCTTAAAATCCATTATAAACAAAGAAGCTAGACTTCTATTAAGGTGGTCAGTTTCTTTAGAAGTAGGTTTCATTTCTAAAAATGATTTTTATTATTCCATTACCCCTCCATCCTCCCAAATTTACCCCATAATATATACTTCATAATTGATTAACAGTATCTGGGTCGCCTCCATATGGAAGAAGAACAAACACACATTTTGTGTAAGTGTACAGATTGTTGTACTGTGTAAATGTGCCAATCAGCATGTATTAGCTGCTCTTACTACAGCCTCTGGTTTATGGTGGTGTAATTACAGAGGATGTAGCTGTACACGGCCCCTGCTGCTGTAATTAACAGGGAGCAGCAGCACGGAGAAAGCAAACAAACATGTAGCGATTAATGAGGACTAAATGCTCCAAGGTTGAACGCACATACTGGTTAGGTCGAAGGTTATCAGACGTGATATATATCAGCGTTGATCGGTGACAGTTCCCTGTATCTCTCAGCCATCATCCCGTCCTGCTCTGCGCCAGTCTGCCACGTGAGGGAGGCGCAAAATGAGATCTTGACCCATTTTCCCTCTTTCGTCTCTCCTCCTCAGTTTGAAATATGAAACCTGGTCCATTTTCAGCCAAGTCTGTCCCCCGGGCTCCCAGTTCCTCCATCGCCAACGCTGCTCTGCATTACCCAGCTTTCATTCGGCTTTTTCACACTTCAGCCAGATTCTCAAAGGAAACTTTTATGCATGTTTGTACCCTGCGAACCAACCCACTCCATCAGTGTATCCAATCACCCCATTGACGCGGGTTTGGATTTGTTTCTGCAAAAAGTTGTTATTGAAACTTTTTTTTTGCTGCTGACTGGATGAGGATTCTGAAATATCCGAAACTGTTGTTTTTTTTTGTTTTTTTTTTTTATGAGAGCATCTCTCCAGCCGGCTTGTTGACCGGGATGCGGATGGCCATGATTGTAAACTGAGCTCCTGATTGCATCGCCTGCATCATTTTTCTTTTGTCTTTGTTGCATCTCTGCCTCTCCACTGTCACTGGGATGTAAAGACACTGAAGTACTCTGGTTGGTTGTCCTTTTTCTTTACACCCCTAAAGGAATTAACTCTTTAATTTTTTTTCGCGAGGGACAACCATGGCGAGATTTATGATGAACATGCGACTTTTTCTGGTTTTATTCGGATTATTTTTGCTCTCGTCTCCATCTGCAAGAGCCGAACCGGAGCCGCAGGACGAAGAGGAGGAGGAGAGCTCCTGTCAGGGAGCTTTTGACCTCTATTTTGTGCTTGATAAGTAAGTGGAAACAGCTTTTAAAACTGTTATTTATTGATGAGACACAATGGGAACTTCGCTGGGCTACTAACCTGAAGGCTAGCAGCTCCCCCGGTGAACAAAAGTTAGCAAAACGCCAAAAAAAAAAAAAACAAGCTAACGTAACCTTATGCGTTTAGGCTACTTTTGTGTTACTGTTAAGGTGTTTATACCTGGTTTGTGTCATGCTTCAACTGATAATGAAAGGGGGGCTTGTTTTCCAAGCTCAGCGATAATTATATTAAAAGTTCCAGCGTCTGACATGACTGACAGAAGTGGACAATAAGTTTTTCGGCTAACGCAATCAGGTTAGCTCAACGGCACCCGCTGCATCTGGCCGCGCGCGTGCACGTGCTCGTGCCCGGTGACGCTGGAAAAGGAGGCTGACTCGCGGAGTACAGTCTGCTGAATAAGCGAAAAATGAGGGATGATACGAGAACGATCTCTCTGCAAGTAAAAACCCCGCTGCCTCCTTTTTTTCTTCACATAAAAAAAAAAAAAAACAGCACGAGGCTGTGCTTTTTCTTTCCCTGCCGTGTTTGCTTAAGGGACTTTTTTCCCCCTGCTCCTCGCTCAGTGACTGCTCACCGTCCTCTCTTTCATTTCCCAATTTCTCTCTGAACGCCCACGTAGGAAAAATGTTGTGGTTGTGTGACATCTTAGCGCTGGACTTCAGCTTTGGGAGAAAATAAAATGTCAGAGTCAAAGCGGGGACTGAACTTCCACCAGACTGCCTGCTTCTTCTTCTTCTGGGGCCTTTGCTGTACACTTGATGCAGACATTTTAAGACCCTGTTCCATTCATTGTGGAGACACAAGTATGACTGTAATCCCTGGATCAAAACATTTCAAGCCACTGATGCAAATTTGGTGTAGATAGTATACCATAATAAAAATCTTCATTGTGAGCAAGGTAACTGTATTGTTGCTTAACTTTTCTAACTAGTTTTATCTTTAGACACGGCTACCCGAAGCACATAGCTGTATCGGCTCTTATCCTAAATCTTGCACTGATGGAACAACGCCAGGAATAGGGAGGGGAAACAAGAAAGGACAGGAAGCAACTACATTTATGGAAAATGTGGTCCCAATTTGGAGAACAAAATGTTGCACGCAGCACCTTTAAAGGCCTATTTTTTTTTGGTGGTGGTGGTGCAGATTAGCAAATTGTCAAAAATCTCATACGCCACTGGATGGATTGCTTCATCGGGCTTACGTTTTTAGCACTCGCGGCCCCCTGTGGGATTCAGTGCTTGGTGACGGTGCCTTTTGACATTTTTGCTGCTGTTTGCTCCAGAGCAGAGGTGGACACAAAAGCGTGGGACTGCTCCCCAGATGTGGAGGGCCGCATTTGGCTTGCGCTGTGCCGTAAACACTGACACATGCTGCAAATAAAGAAACAACCTCTTTCTTTTTTTTTTTTCACAATGGCAGATGCTATTGTTAGCGCGTCTGCGTGCCTCGGTGCCCACTCCAGGGGTGACTAACAAGGTTCAGACACTGGTCGTGGACTTCAAACAAGAGGAAGCTCATTAGAGCTCCCCCCCCAGCCCCATCCCTCAGGCCTGAGTTGGTTTTATGAGACACGGTCTGAACTCTGGCCTGGTTGATCCACACGGAAGGTGTAAAGTGTGTGAGAAGGGGTTTCAGGGGTGTGTAGAATAGCAGAGGATAAAGGGTATTAAAGTGGTGACTGTCCTTCCATCATCAATGTAACACACAAACAACTACTGCAAGCGTTTTTTCGAGTGTTTGAATCATGGCTCACCTAGACTTAAACCCTGCTCGGCTCTGTCATTGGAGGCACGCTTTTATAAATCACTAAAGAGTGCTCAACACACTGTATTTTAAAGCAATAACAAGAGACACAGGAGATTTTATTGCCGATCTTTCATTCTTTTGGAGTAGTCTTTTAAGCCATGCAAAGTAGGACAGGAAGTTCACTCAGAGTGAGTGACACAATGACTAGACTGAGCACTTAGCAGAGGGAAAAACAAGGCTGAGGTTGTTTATATTGTGGCCACAGAGGATGTCACTTATTAGCTACTCCTCTGGTTGTAGCTGTTTTCATTAGTAGTACCTGCTGTGGTGTCAGCCCAGTCACCAAGAATTGGGCTGCTATCAGACAATGATACAAATCTAACCTGGTGCCAACTTTTAGACTAGTACCCCTGCAGGGGATAGTGTTCCTATCATGGTGCAAGTTGTAAATTAAACCCTTAACCACACCTTAACCAGCTGTGTTTATAATGGAAGAACAACTAACATGCTGGCTGTTCTGTTCATCTTTACTTTGAGCTAAATGCTAATGTCAGCATGCTAACAAACTAAAATGCTGATGTTTAGCAAGTATATTGTTAACCATGTTCATCATCTTAGTTTACCGTGTTAGCATTCAAACATTTGCTAATTAACACAAAATACAACTGAGGCTGATGGGAATGTCATTAGTTTTGATGAGTTATGTCAGTCAGGCCCAAAGTAGGCCTACTCTGACTCACCGGATGTGGGCTAGACTGCGGGGAAGTCTGCCATATTGCTGTTATATAAGTATTTCCATTCTTCTCCCCCTCCAATATCTTTGTGTCCATACTTTCAAAATCTACATCTATATGGGAAACTGCAACAACCTTCAAGCTAGCATCCTACATGCTGAACATGGCAAGTAACTAATGGTATGAACATAGACATGTTCCTGTTAGCATGGCTGAAAACATTGACACCAATCATTCAAAAACATTATCTTGTCCAATACTAACATCATGTCTGCAGATAGGGCTGTTAGTGTTCAGGTAAAGAGGAGAAGGATTTGGATGGCTCGGTTTCGTTAGGAATGAGGAACACACTTTGGGGAGTGTGTTTTAGGTGGAGAGGAGTCATGCAGTAAGTTTCAAAGTAATGAGGAAAGATAACTGCTGCGTTGGCTCATAAAGTCGACTCCAAAGGCATTTATTGCACACTTGAGCAGATGATGTCACGTCATGGCTTGAACATGTAGAACAGTGCTCTCTGAGACACATGGGTGGCTGCAGTCTGAAGGTTAGAGGGGCTAGCTAATGGTTGTGTGGTTGCCAGTTTTGGACATCTGGGACTGGGATTGGAAAATCTGGGCTATAGCAAGACCCACTGTCCTCAACTGCCCCATGCCCTGCAGGAGTGTATATGATATCATAAAGGAAAGCGGAGTTGTTACAATTCCAAATAGTTTTCATAGGGGTGAGGGGCAGCAAAACAACAATCAGTGACAGGACAGAAAGGTTGTATCAAGTAAATGTAGAGGTTCTCCCTACGAGTCCCAGCAACACTGGTGTTAAACTGTGTAACTAATAGGATACAGATGCTGGAGTAAGTGAGAGACAGCTTACACATATGATGGCCAGGGGCAAAATGACACAAAACCAAAAACCTAATGAAAATGAACAATTCCAACTCTTTTGCAAATAAAAAAGATTTTAAAAATATGATTTGATTGAGTAAAATGTGCTATATGGACTATAGCCACACCCCACTACCCTGCAGTTAACAATGTGACATCATACCCCTGAGTTGTGGTTTATGGTATATCCTCCTCAATCAGAAAATGCAACAACAATTAAGGGATTTCTTCACTATTGTAACCTAAATAAAGTCACACAGAAACTAGACTAAGAGTCTGTAGCCATGCTAGAAGCTCTGACTAACTGCAGCATGCTAACTTGCTCACACTAACAATGCTAGCATGCTGGTGTAATACAGATATTGTTATTTGTTAAGCAGATATGTGGTCATAAAGCCATGTTTTGAATGATGCTTTATGGATCCCACTGCTTTTCTTTCTCTGATATTCTCTCCTTATAACCCTAACCAATGTCACTCCTCATGCCTAAACCTAATTAACCAACCCAACAAAGGCAACCAATCAGAGCCAGAACAGGGCGGGTTTCACACACTTCACACCGTCTGTATGGTGACTAGATGAAAATCTTGAGTCATCCTGTGGGCACCATGGGTATGTCTGGACAAAAAGTGAAAAAAATACAAACATACAACCAAAATCTAAAAAGCCAGTGGCCGTCAGTTGTTTGTCACCCAGACCCATGCACAATTCCGGATTGTTGACATATGAGGGTGTTAAATTGTTGGTCCATTAAGCTGTCAAATGATGAAACTATGAGCCCTAAAGCCATTGAGATAATTTGTTGTTTAGCTTTAAGCCCTATCCTGTTGCATCTGTACATACAAGGATGTATATTTGCTGACTCAGAGTGGGTGGGTCGCAGATTGCTGTTTTATATGGAACACAGTGCCAGAGTAATGGCTTTGGGTGTGTTCATATGGGAGACAAAGGAATTCACCTATAGGCCAAATGCTTAGTTACCCCTAAATCAAGACTGCATTTAATGGTCTTGTTTTTGCTGAGTGGGTGCAAATTATAAGTCACCCATGTACAAAATAATTCCAGTTTTGCTATCTGTGCCAAATGTATGGATAAATGTTGCTGAGGAAGATGAAATAAGATAACTAGCCTTGTTACAATTTTCATGAGAGATCAACAAGGATGCAAACAGAAGCATGGACACAAGCTGTCTTTGCCTCTTTCCCTTTGTGTCAATGTTTGCCTGTTTTTTTACCCTTCTTTTCCACAAGCTCTTTCCATTTGTCCCAGACTCCCATTACCTCTTCAAGCCATTCTTATCATTGTCCTACTACTGCAGTGTCATTGTTTTAAGATGTTGAGATAAACTTTTCTAGCACCACTTAAGTGCTGCCACAAATGACAGGCCTCGGCCGAATCACAGCCGTTTCTGTCTTGTCTTTATAATCTGAGAACATTAACCTGGCCTGCAAATGTTTTTGTTGTTGTTGATGAAGTCACAAGTTGGCACACGGGTTGGGCGTTGGATCATGCAGCCTGAATCCTGGCAAGTCAGTGGAAAATCTAAACTGCAGCTGCAGTCCATAAATATTTTTCATGATGTTTTGCTGTGGAAGACGTCTTAGCTGTGGAATGATACTGTCTCTGTGTTTTGTCATTTTAGATTTTTGCAGTGTGTTGCTTTGGTGCTTTCAGCAGGAAGAAATTACATCATGCTGTCTTGAGTCCCTCAGGGACAAAAACAAGACATGAGATTTTAAAGAGGATGAATGGTAATTTAACTCGAAACCTCCTGGTAATAAACGATACGTGGCTGACTGAAAATACATTACAAAGTACATTTTAAAAGATCAGATAATGAAAAATCTTTTCTCATTTGACACACTTTTCAAATGCCTTTCCACTAGCTCGTTTTTTTTCCGAACAATTCCTCCCGGTTTTGGAACAGACGTGCAGCATTAGCTCAGCAATCACGCAGTAAAGTCTCTGACTTCTGCAATGGCTGTAAAAGTAGGTTAGTGGTTTTAAACAAACAAATCCTTGTGCCCAGTCAGTTAAATTGGAGCCTCACTATTGGCTGCAGGCTGGGGTGGTGTGGGTAGGCCCAGCTGGAATTGCAGACAGCCTCCTTGGTGGAATTGGGATTTTTTTTGTTCGTCCTTCGACACTTTGAACCGTGAGAACGAAGCTGAGAGTCGCTAAGCTCTCAGACCGATGGGGCTTTTTCCCACATGCTGTCATGCCATCGCCCACTGGGAGAGAAGTGCTTGCTGGGTAGTTAAGGGTGGGCATGAGAAAATAAAAATGGCTTATATCAAACATGCTTCAGCTGTAATATCCTTTGCTGTAGTTACAGGAGTGCAGACAGTCATCAATTCCCTGACGTTCAAAATGGGCCCTTAGCATAATTAGCTGTTTTTTTTTTAAACATCAAACTGTTTTGTCCTATGAGGGCCCCTGAAGTGGCTTTTCTTTTGGGGGCAGCAGAACAAGCTGTAAACACAGAAGTGATACATTAATAATTTAAGTTGATATGAATCATTGTTAGCAAACAGCTTCTCATTTACACCCATCCA
The DNA here is from genome assembly GCA_900302685.1 of Spondyliosoma cantharus. Classification (NCBI taxonomy): domain Eukaryota; kingdom Metazoa; phylum Chordata; class Actinopteri; order Spariformes; family Sparidae; genus Spondyliosoma; species Spondyliosoma cantharus. The sequence continues at coordinate 358 of OMLP01012941.1, read as the reverse complement.
ACCAGCATGGAAGTCCAGAGTTGTGTGTCCTGTCAGCTTCGTTTAGATTTATACCAACTCCTAACATCTGTTAAGATACTAAATCTGCCATTATGTTCACTAGCTTATCGCTAACTGTGTCTAACTGTCTTTTGGTGCTGGATCAGTAGCTTACAATGAGCCCGTTTTTTGCTGAAAACAGCTTGCTGTTGCTGTGTACAATGACACTCAACCGCACAGTAAATTTGTGAGCAGTAAAGCCAAAACAATTAGCTGAAGTTGCTATAACACTTTCATAGAGCTGTGTCTTTGTCAGTATGAGCAACATTTTTGACATTACACACAGTTTGACATATTAATATTTAATATAAAGACATAT